>CM068367.1:542467338-542707338 GCA_034769895.1 Magicicada septendecula | reverse complement strand
TGACACTATTCTTATTACCCGAATTTAGTTTATTATGACATAAATGAAAATATAAAATCTTAAATTATGGGATAACAACATAATACCTCAAGATTCATGCGGAAAGAGTAAAAGAGTATTTAGTAGCATATAAGAGTACCAGTAACATGACAAAATGGTTAACACATTCATAAAAGATATCGATTGAAAGAGGGGCTTAAAAATAATTATAAATTTGGATATTAAAGTAGCATAGCCTATACAAAAAAACAATACCGACGTAGAAGTACAGAATCTTACAGCTGCGACAGACTAAATAACGTTATTTAGGCGTATCAAATAGGGAGCCAAGGTTGCAATAAAATAGTTGTAGTTAAAAGAAAACAATTTTCTACGCTAGATGTGCCCACATTAAATTATATTAAAAGCGAAATGTGAAGTATTTACAAATTCACTTTACCAAGCGAAATTATAAAAACAGTGTGGGAAACTTGTAGGATAACCAGAAAAATATATACAACACTGGTTAGTAAATATTACATCACTACTAAACACAATAACCAAGTCACTTAAAAATATAAATTATAAAGCTACTTAACGACTAAACAAAATTATAAATAATGCAAAAAACTACAAAAGAACACGGCACTATAAACAATAAACTGTTCACCTCTGAACACTCTTTGCAAAAGGTTTTGAGCTTTGTTCCAAAATAACTTTATAGTATATTGTTAAGACTTTAGTTTGTTCGTGAAAAGTGTTAGATGTTAGCTATATTATAAAGATACATCAAAATTTAGCAAAAATACTGATGCAGTTGCTTAAACGTTTACGTATTTATTGGATAACTGTGTGCTACACAATAGTCATGTTGCTAAAAATAGTAAAGAAATGTTAATAAAAATTCCTTTATATTTCTTGTAACTTTCTTTAAAGTTACCTAATATTGACATTTATATAATAATAAACAGGAAGCAAGTTCTGTAGCATACAGAATTTACTAGTGGTGTTTTAATTACTCAATGTTCAAACAGAAAAAAAATCAAATAACTAACTTATAGTGATCAAAATTTTAAAAACTTATAATTTCTTGATCAAGTGGCACGCTCACACACTCGAGTTGACAAACCCAGGGCCGAGTCGTAAATAAGGACGAATTAGGGACACGTCAGACCCGACGCCAGTGCGAAGACAATGATAAAAACGACTGCGTAAACACCACAATAGAATCTAAGGAACGTCGTTGACAGCACGAAGTTAGCTACGATTTACTGCACCGAACAAACGAAGACAAAAGGCACAGTCCTGAAGCCTGGTTACGCAGAAGTGAAATGGAACACATGCTGTGGGGTTGAGTTGTAACGAGCACACGTATAAACGTTACACCCAGTAACAAAGGGTGCAGAGAAATCTCGACAAATATGTAGACAATAGAACGGACATTCAGTGGATACTGGAGGTACGCACAGCCCAGCATGAAAACAAACCCTGACATCCATCCAGATTTACAACTAGAAAGCGTGGGATCCGTCCAGGGATGTCACCAACGAAGAGTTGATAATCAGCGGAACGAGCGAAGGGTAAATGAACAATCGACCAAGACACTGCAGACTCTTAACAAAAGCTAAGTCAGAGTGCCTCGACAACGTGGAAACAAAGGTTGATAGACAGGCGAGGGAATTGCTCTAGTTTCTGAGAATCAGCACAACGTTCGTCGCTGGAACATTCCGGGGATGTCGGCGACCAACCAGCGTTTGGCATCTTCCTAAGAAAGGAAACCGATGACAAGATCTACAAGGTGGTAGGAATTTAGGGAACCTATCAACAACGGCAGGAGGCGTGGAAATATGGAAATTGCCTTCTGGGATAGTATGTTTGATAAAAACTGTTTGCGAGGACGCGGAGCCCAGTAGTTATGGTAGTAAGACGGAAAAATATAGTAGTAGTAGTTGGAACAGTAATATAACAGTAATAGTTGCAGTAATTATTGTAGTAAGACGGAATAATATAGTAGTAGTTGGAGCGGTAATAACGGTAGTAATTGAAATAGTTTACGCGACTTACTCAACTTTTAACTCAGTGAAATTGTAACTAAGTCGCAGTCTTAAGTGAACTTAGACATTCAATTCAATCGCAATTCTACAAAAAGCATGTTCGACAGTTATATGAGTTACCGATAATCAACAGTACGAATAGACATAACTATCGTTAAATACCAGTGTATAGGTGACTCTAAACTACGACCGACACACAACATAATAATACAAGTGAGTAACAATCCGAGAGTAAAACAGTGAGTGACAGTTCAAACACTATTCCACCATAATGATTCTAAATTTTGAGCATCTGAGCTGAGTGAATCAACACGAACACTACTACGCACATTGCATACACTACGTCCAAGGTAAATGAAATAGTTAGCTACACGAACACGCACACAGCAAACTCCAAAAGCAAACCATTTTAATGACGATGATGGCTTCTTAACACTTGAACCCATAAACACTTGACGCCACCGGGGAGTCCAACACCACACTATACATAACGAGAGTGAGGAAATTCAGTGAAGTGAAGTGAAGTGAAGTGTTCTTCGATTAACAGTGATTAGGATGTACGAGGAATCCACCAGCGGATGTCATCTTACACCGATGGAATTTGTGGATAAACACTTTTGCAAGATAAGCCTTTATGTTTCTTAAATCCTAGTGATACATATACTACTGCACTGTCTCATCTTTTCAAACAGCTACTCCCGAGAGATTTCTGTAAATTTATATAAATCATAAATCTTATAATGTTAATATTAAAGTCATTCATCTGAGCATAATGAACGCATTTAGCTAGGGATAAAATATATTTGATTGCTTATTGTTTGTATATGTATATTATTGTGTTGTATTTGAATGTACCATATGTCTTGTGTTTTCAGGAAACAACGAACGAATATTATTGTAATTTTGTATTATGTGTTTTAGTTATGTATTTGCAGGACATAATTTCATTTGTGGTTCAGTAACTTACTTAATCAATAATATAATAAATAAGTAATTATTACCTATATACTTATATCTTGCGTTCATTATTGCGATTAACCTTGACAATTAATCTATCACGCTCCAAGTAATTTCATAAAGAGTCTCAGAGTTATGCTAATTATCAATGGACACAACCAAATCGACCATTGAAATGTCAGATTAACAGGCTCATGTAAATCATATTGATTTGATAACTATATTGAGTCAAATCCGACAAATATAATTTACTTTCCATGTGTGTGTTAATTATTAATGTCAATTACAACCCTATTTGATTACATATAATTAGTATACGAATTTAATTAGACCCAATTTATTAATTTATAATTGGATAATTTAATAATTCATAATAATTAGCATATTTGCACTAAAAATTCTTACGAGACTGTGTAAATATTATGTGTCACGTTTAGTAAAATAAACCGTGTACTACGTAAATGACGTATTGTTTAGATTCTTACAGACAAAAGTACCAATTATATCTACATATTGCATAAATAAACATTACCATTACAATTACATAACCGTTTGATGTTGTAACTAGACAAATTCCTGTCAAACTTGTTCACACATTCTCATCTGACGATATAATTATTTCCCCCTGACTACTAACTGTTTTGATTGTATACTCGCCTAATATAGAGACAGAAATTTCTCTTCTTCAAAACATCAGTTTATATATATTTGTTTTCATTTGCATGAGACCTTCTTGTATTTCTAGTTATGATACACATTAGAGCGACAGCTGTACAGTGATAAATTACGTTTGATATTATTAATGTAGATTAAATAGCTGGTTTAAGTAAATTAATGTTCTTGAAAGCTAATTGACGCTACAGTATAATTTTATTTAGTTGATTTGACTATTTCAGATTTTCCTATTACAAACCTTTTAATTTGTAAAAAAATTAAGTTTGTATGCGGCAAATTTTATTCTTTGTATAAGGAAAAGAAGTATCGTAATTTATAGAGGATTATTTGAACTTACAGTAGTGACTAGTAGGAAAATTAACAGTAATAATTTTTCCAATTAATTAACGTCTCCCAGATGTAGGTAAATCCTCTTTAATGGTAAACACAAAAGCGCGTTCGTACACAATTATGAGGAAAGATTAAACTAATTGTCTGACCTACATTTAGTAAATCTGGAACAGTTCTTGCAACAAGAGTATAAGTTTTTAGTAAAAACTCTGCTTTATATAACTGCAGTCTATTTTGTTTCTGCTTTCCTCACTTTACTTGGTGTTAGTTAGAGTAATATCGTCGTTCCCTTATTTCGACTTCTATCTAATCCTTTCCGTCATAACACTTTTACAATGTTGTCTTCCCACATTGGATTTGTTTCCTGTGCATGTTGTATTAAAAGGTAGGTCTATAGTAAGTTACCATACATCTGAATTAAAACTCATTGAAGATGGTTATCGAATTTATGGCATTTTATAACATGATATTATTAGCAAAACCTGTCTTCTTTACACGCGCTATTAAAACTTGAGTTATCAATGTTTGTTACCTACAATTTAATTTTCCTTAGTTACCAAAATTTATACAAAACTGGCAACGTCAATAAACTATGTTTATGTAATACCTGAAGACTGAAGACAGCAAAGCCGAATTACAAACTCAACCTACACGCTACGTCGGTAATACTAACACGAATAAACCTATAAATTCAGTGCATAATAAGCACGTTATTTAACCTTCAAATGTTTACAAATAACCATGAAATTATGACTCTAAAAACAGAGGTATATAAGCACTAATGGAGAAGGGGATATTCTGATTAAAGTCCGTAGATATCAAATGTTATGTCAACATTCAATGATGTGTTACATTATTGGCATATTAATGTATTAATTTACCATATTAACCAAACATTACCTTTTGGTAGAATATAGTTAAATATATCCGGCTACCTTATTTTCTCGAAATAATTTAATACTGAAACCATTTTATTCGGGCGTTAAATGAGAGTTTTAATACGTAAATTACTTGTAACAAAGAAAAGCTTTCCTTTGGCTGCTTTAGTTTTTTTAAAAAACACTGTTTATTTGTTTAATCTACAAAATTCATCCATTTCCTTTGTAATTTGAAAAATTGACAGATTTTAAAGAAATATTTTCTTAAATGTTATTCCAAAATATATACTATGTGTATTTAAGTTTATAATTGAATTTTTGTACGTAGAATCAAATAAAATTTTGTGTACGAAATTTGTTAAACAATGCAAGTGTGCACCACGTTTCTTTGTGGTAAACAAAGCGAACATGAAGTGACTAGCTTGTGTTAATTAGAAATCATTGTGAATGATGATTTCAACGTTAATCCTGTAGGAAAGTTTCATTTTGTTAAACAGCAAAAAACAAAAGACGAAAGTGACCTTGTAGGGACGTTGAAAAGCAGGAAGCAGCTAACATTGATTATCTCCATGTATTAAAGAGATAGACGATAAAATGGCACCAACTTGAAGTACTAAAAAAGCGGAGAAGTGGCTATCATGCCATCGGAAAGCTTTGTGTTTTTTTCTAGGTGCGAGTCCCACTCACCGTAGGAGTGTGAACCCTCCTGCGACAAATATGTGTTTTCATCAGCGTCTCCCTAGAAAATTCTCTGCATTCTAGAGGAGAGATAAATAGTGTACATCAAGATGTGTACATTAGATACATCAAGAAAATTCTCTACTTTTGCTAGTGTGATGGATCTGACATTTACTTTTCTATCTCTTGGTTTTGAACAAATTTGTATTACTCAAAGTGTCTTTCTGTGTTTTCTTTCTCCAATTTAATAATTAAGAACTCGGCTCGTGTCCTGTTTGAGGATCTTTCTCTTTAGCTGTTTCCTGTAAGTCCTGTCATGAGGACCTGTGGAGTATTGGTCCAAGACTCTTTGTTATTCTTCCAGATTTTAACTCAGATGGAGAATGACCATCATTTTTCGTCGTTTCCTCCTTCTCTAACTTTGGCCTTTCTTCCTTTTCCTTTTCCAGGCATTGATTAGACTGGTAGCAGCCTGTTTTTTTCTTCTTGTTGATAGCCTCTACCTGAGCCATACAAAATTGCCTTGTGAGATCCATAACTACTGCTTGAAAGGTCTGTCGTTATTTGCTTGAGGAGGAGAGATGTTTGTTTTGATGACTTCCAATTATTTTTTCAACAAGTGAAGTCCAGTTTTAACGTTTTGTACTGCTGTTTTTCTGCCTGAACACAGAAGCCATCTCTTTGACAGTAACGTTTATTTATGCAGCTCAGTATCGCTTGTGTCGTCCGACTTTCTATCTGTTACCGAATAAATATGGCAAACTGTTGCAGTCCTATACATGTAATACTTTGATATGTTTTTTAAATAGTCGACAATTAAAAGTTCTATATTTTGATTTAGTCAAAGCTGATCACAGAATCGCACAAAAATAGTGATTCCTTCACGCCCGCAAATAGAATCTTGGTGGTCTGCTTCCAATAGGGTGGATATTTCAGCACAGGTGAGAGCCACCTGTGGTATTATTTCCGTTAATTATATTCTTAGGTATAGTATAAATTCTTAAGTTGAAGAAACTAGTGACGAAAAGTAAAGCCCCTTGCCCCCGAATAATCTAATAGCGTCGGAATCGCGAAAAACAGGAGGTGGTCAAAGGAGACAGACCGGAGAGATTAAAGAAAAGGGACCTCACCCTTTTCAAGCTGTAGAATACATCTAGGTATCCCGTGCTTGCCACATATGTTTGTATTATTGTTTTTATTACTATTTTTACCGGCATATAACTAATAAAAACAATTCCCACTTTTCATAATATTTGTGTTATTACAGTTAGTGTAATTTATTTACAGACTCGTATAAGACGCCAAAGAACAGTAAATTTTTTAAGACGAAGAGGACATAACTGAAGAAGTCTACTGCAGACTAAGTCGAAACTTCTGTCAAAACGAGACTGTAAAAATAATAATAATCTCCAGTTCGATAACCAGGCAATTTTGTTATCAAATTCTTATGAATGTCAGATATAATATGAACACACTCGTATTAAAATTTAACTGCCAATATTATAGAATATTTACAATTAGGTACAATTACTGAATTATTTTACTTACTCAATTTGGTTTTAAGACTTTAAATGCACAAATTTTATGTATGAAGACTTTTTATAAAAAAGTCGTGAGCTCTATACGTTTTATGTATATCGGTAATGTATACTCAAATTTCAGTTGCATTGGTGACGACACAAGTATTCCGCTATAACAGTCGATTATCCAAACATTTAAACATTCAAATCCAAACAAGAGATCCGCTTGTCGATAGTATGACACGTGGAGAAAGTAGTAAGGGAAAGAAAGAAGTGAGTGAGGAAAAATAACTTTCGGAAATAAGTCGCTGCAGCTTTCTTTAAAACTTACCGGAATTTATAATATAACATTATAATCATATTATTTTTTCTTCAGTGAGTTTCAAGCATTACCTTCCAGTAAAAGTTCTATGCAGCAGAACCAATGACTTTTAATTACATTTTGTTAAATATTATTTGCCTGTTTTCCGCTTTTACATCCATATGAGGGCAACTTGACTTGAGAAGAAAAAGCAATAAAGTGACTCAGAGTAATCTACGTCACAAATTCAACCGTACAGCACTTGAATACTTGGTGTACAGACAGACGTTTCTCCTTCCTCTCATAAACATTTGCTATTCAAATCATGTTACGTGTGGGAGCGATGCCATAGTAAAGAAGTCCGTGTGTGGGTCTGCAACGTTCTCGTGTTTGAGAGAATTTCTCAAACTTATAAATGCAATGAACTTGCATAAATAAGTTGAAGATGTGTAACATACATATTCTTGTATGACATATTGGATTGGTGTGTGCGTGTGTACGCGCTCGCATGCGTTTACAGAATTAATGATCAAGTTATTTAGTTAATTATATAACATATCCTTTCAACTTTTGCAAACAATTTTGTTTGGCATTCGAAGTATAATCGTGTTTAATTTAATACATTTCTGCAGTTTGTACCTCTTAAATAGACTATAAAACGTATATCACTACACATAAAAATTGTACAAGAGGTTGTATTTCTCCGATTCAGACCTAGGCCCACTCGTTTAATGCCTGTTTTGGACGACAACGAAAGTCAAGGTTTAGACCTGTTGTACGCTGCATGAAAATCGTAAATCGTCTTCATCCTAACGTCAGGAAAATACAAATTATTAAAATTTGTAGTCGTATATACTTTTAAAGCATGTTTCGCAGAGTTACTCATAAAAACGATCATATGTTAAGTGTACCGATTTTTAAAATAAAAATTTACAAAAAAAAGTTTGATGTTTTTATAAAATGAAACTTCACATTTTTTGTGTGAAAACTACAGTAATTTTTTGCAGTTTTAGAGTATAATGTATTGTCAGTTTCAACTCTTGTTGTTTCTCAATCGTCTTAGTTCATCATGTTACTTCTGTAGATTAGGAATATGTTGTGAATTTTAATAGTACAAGTGGAGTCGCGATAGGGAAAACATAATGTCATTTATAGTTTAATTAAATACAATATTTGTAATATGAATAATATAGAAAACCTTATTATTAATAACTGTACGGTAGTCATTCCCTGCTCTTTGTTTAGTCTAAATCGCCTTACAAAGTTATATGGAACTATTAGCTAAATTTGTGAGCATTACGTAATGTATAGGCTGACGTGGTATATTCCTAGTAGCAAACACCAGCATACATTCGTATGTAGACTGTTAGGGTGATGAAATAAATGGTACCTCATCGCTGCTTCGGTACGTGATGCCTTGCACGTGTAGATTTATGCGGCAATGCACGAGACTGTTCCACATGTTAATAGTTTATTCTACGCGGCAGTATTACGTTCTGGGTCACGCGAGATTGTCTGTGTCCCTTTATACCACTACTCTAGCAGCATCTAAACCCGCTAGTTCGCTATACTGCAAGGCGGCGGAGATATAAATACTGGATGTTGGAGAGGCCCAGTTCCAGTTACAGTTGACGATTTATTCAGCGCGGGTCTGGTGAAAAGTAGAAAAGTAGAAAATGGTTATGGTGTAAATTAGTACAAAACTGTAATAAGGTGACATTTATAGTTGTTGGACAAATTTAACTTTAATTATTGTATAAGAGTGCTTTGTTGATTTATAACTGCTGCTTCTGTCCAATTAACGCTTCTAATAGTGACTTCATTGGTGTCAATTATTCTGTTTCCACTGAACAACACGACTGAGGGCGTCGTAACACTACATTAACTTCTATTTTCAGTCGTCACCGTACATCACCATACATTTATAACACAAAAACACTAAATAAACCTCATTTCAGAAATTATTTTATGAAGTTTTCAGTAATTTCTTTTAGTGAAGCAGGCAACGAAGAAAATGTTTGTTAAATTAATTGTTTGTGTAACATGACTGTAGTTACCTCAATATTTTCTTGCAAAAGTACAATAAATTATACCAAATTAAAAGCATTGTACGTCATCCAAGACATTTTATATATCCGTAGCTCACAATAAGAAGTAGGTATACAAATATGTAAGACATCGCTACGTAATATCTGAAAAATACTTAGAATTTACTATTTCCAATCTACAGTATTTTGCTCTATCGCAAGTTACAACTGCTTCGATGTAAGAGTTTCGTGAAAACAAGCAGCGTTTCTTCAGTGTTTGATTTTGCTTTGTTTTTTTCTCAACCTACTTGTAATATTTCGTACCTATCAGTTGCAAAACTCTTGTAAATTAGCGGCTGTACTGAATTCTTATTCCACAGTTGCACAGGAAAGAGTTATAAGTTGAAACAAAACTTAAGTTTACATTGAATTAATGAAACAATATTCTAAAAAAAACTGTGATACTGAACTGATACAAAGAAGCTGCTTGTTGTTTCGTGATGAAGTTGTATAGTATTGTTTAACTACTAGGACGTTCTTTGTCAATCAAATGTTATTGCTGAAAACAATTTTAAATAAATGTGCAATTTATAATTCAGTAAACTGTATTTTGAACCTTTTGGTTTTACTTTAATGTCTAAAACAAGTGAGCAAGAAAGTAACAATATTTACTATTAAAGGAGAATAAGAAGATATTTTCTAATAAATAAATATAGTAATATAAATACAATATAAATAATATAAGTATAAATAAACAATAAATAAGTAAGTATTGTAGAAGTGTCTCTTTTCTACAATATTGGATATAAATTTCATAATAATCTTCTAATTAATAAAGATATACGTATGATTTACAAAATACAAGTCTAACTATGACGATGTGTGTGTGTGTCTGTTTTTCTGCCCGTCAGTCTACAAGAAAGATGCTGTATACAATTCGCATATGTAGAATTGTGGCATGCACGCGTTTTTTAGGAAGCAGGCACATTTGCCCAGATCAAGATACGGGAAGAACTTATGTAAAATTTTTAAAATTAAATTAATATTTTAACAGTATCAGACCACAGCTATAACCCTAATCGATACAGTTGTCAGTGCTACTGTAGAACATGCAATGCTGACTACACATGAATAAAATAACGTAGGGACACGTAAACGCTAATTTGTTCGATCATAGGCTATACTGCCGATATATCATAATTTTTCGTGCATTATTAATGAGCGACAGCAGTATAGTAGCGTTTAACTGTCTGCGGTTCTATGTAAATATCAGAAGCACACTATCAAACGCTTTTATGAACATTTATTCTGCCTGTATACAAAATGTTTTGTTGTTTCATTTATCGGTCGTGGCAAATAATATTTATCTTAAAAGACAAAATAAAATAAACAGGTATTGCTTTTTTTTATTAAGAGAACAATTAACGACTTTACTCCTATTTGAATAGAATATAGAAATTCTTGGATTTCGTTGTCCACGACGTGTCCGTTACTTAAATAAATACAACTATACAACTATTATATTAACGACTCGGAACACAAAGTTTTTTATAAGTAAAAACACAAAGTTTTACCTTACAACCTGGACCGGTTTTCACCTTTAAATGGCTTCTTCAGAGGTTGCCGCTGGTAGCGCTGCCCGTCCTGTTGTGGGCGACGGAATCGAATTTCGAAAGATCGATGTTCGAATTGTGTCTGTTCGTTTAGGATGTCGTTTCTATTTGTTTTCGTGTGTTTGTATATTTCCAATTGCTCTAGAACAATCTAGAAATTCAAATCGCACGCATTATTCGAACATATCTCACCCCACACACACAACATCGATCGTTCGAAATTCGATTCCGTCGCCGACAAGAGAACGGACAGTGCTACCAGCGGCAACCTCTGAAGAAGCCTTTTACAGGTGAAAACCGGTTCAGGTTGTAAGGTAAAACTTTATGTTTTTACTTATAAAAATCTTTGTGTTTCGAGTCGTTAATATAATAGTTGTATTTAATATAGAAATAGTAGGAGAACATTATTTTGAGAATAGTACTGCTCTGTTTTCATTCATTATATTTATTTCTGATTACCGATTGTTCATTATCATAGATACATTAAAATTTCTAAGTAGCCTACTTGTAGAAATCATGTATATATTTACACGTTTACAGATGGTGACCGACCTTAACACGTTATTAAACGTTTGAGCTTACAAATTCTAATTTGTTCCTTTTTAAAATTTGTGAGCTGTTACATCACATCGGAAGGACTCATATTCTTCTCAAATTAAATATTTGTATGCCTTTCGATATGTTTCCTGTAGGCAAACACACACACACACACACACACAATTGTGTAGCCAGTAGCTTCTTAAATTCGCAATAATGCAACTTAATATTGACGCATCTGTTAGAATTTAGTTACCGCAATTATTCAAAAATATGTGCCCATACATATCAAATCAACCTTAAATTTTAAACCACGCGACTCGGAATATAAAATTTTATTTCTAAATTTAATTTGACCGTACTAATGCCTAGAGTAATAATTAAAATACAGAATCACTTCTAATTCTTTACAGGATTTTTGTGATTTCTCCGCTCCTATTATTACTTTGTTTATGTTAATTCGTTTTGAGTCCACATTGTTTCGAAGAATTGTTGTTAAACGAGACTTCAGCAAAAAATCAGTTGTTACAATTGATGTGTTAAAACTACCTTCATTCTATTTCACTACAATCAAAATGTCTGCACATATAAAAGCTTTACTTATAAAAGCAATTCACACTTTATAGTACCTGAAATGATGAATAACCAATTTAAAAAATGTCCGTAAAAGAAAGATCTTCCCATTTCATTGATTATTACAAAAATAAATGTTATTTTAAAGTATTCTGAAGTAAATTCCAAATACTCATTTGTAACGTGCACAGAAAATGTTTTGGGGCAAAATGAATGTACAATGTACAAAGCCGGGCAATTAATTATTTTTAAACTATGTTATTTATAAAAACATTCATTTCTGTGAAATGTGTTCGCTGCAGGCTGTAGAAACGTTCTTATTAAGGAGGGTCAGACTGGTAACAAAGTGACCACACACAACGAATCCTTTCGCTAACAAACATATAAATAACAATACACACACACACACACACACACATACACACTCATTCTTTGTCTTCTCCCTTACTCCTCACTAGCTAGACAAAACAATTTTTCTGTCTGAAGAAAAATCGCAGTCTAAGCAAATGTCTTTTATTCTAGTAAATTTATAAAGTCCTAGTTAATACCTCACCTTAATATTATAAAGTATTGTTCCGTAAATAACTTTTCACTTTGCCTATAATACGCCAACCCCTGTAATGCAAAGTCTTTAATTCCTGTTCACTATAAAAGCTACTATTTTTTATCTTTTCTCCTTTCCGTTAAAATTAAGATTAACATTTTATGTAAAAAACTGTGTCTTTAAACACTCATCGGAAACGTTTGGTTGTTATTTACGTCATAATAAATATTCCGTGTATTTCACAAGCTGGTATTTTAGTTGATTCTGAGGTTCTCTGTGAGACTAAACAAAAGCGTATTCCAGTTTCTCCTTTTCGGCCGTTCCGAACGAGTTCAGATCAAGGTGCGTTCATTATTATAATTTGTTGTAAATGGAATATCTCCTGTCAAGACACTGGTATGAATTTCACTGACACTTCCTCTTATTAATAATTGCACTAGGACCATTTATAGAAAGTTATTAAAAGCGGAATTGTATTTTTTTTATTTGATAAATATCCTGTTGAGGAAGTCACGCTCCAAGTAATTAAACCGTAGGTTATAAAAATTTCGTACTATTAACATTAGTTTCATTTAATAAATTACTATTTCGTGAAAAAGATTTTATATTTGTTATACCAATTTTATTAGCAAAATGGATGCTATACTTTTATTTTTAGACGTGAAATTGGCCTTATTTTATACAATTTTATAAAGTTACAGTAGGGTTACCGTTTACTTGCAAGTATGTAACACATATAGCCTAACTGGACCCCTTTCTGTAAACTGTAATTAAGAACTCTGTTTAGGCCTACTCTAAAATGATTACGTAGGCCTACAAATTAAATGACAACGTAACAATACTGTATACAAACGACAGTGACAATAATAAGAAACAATAATAACGACTTGTTTATTTCACCAAATAACTGTTTCTCTTTTGCAAGCACGATAACAGTTATTACAACTAGAGTTCATGCGTGTTGTGCCTCGACTCGACGAAACGTTTCATAAACAAGATGTGCAAAACGTTTTCCGAATAATGATAACTGAAATGCAACTTTAAAAATCGGCATAAACTATGTCAGACTTTAATTTAACTAAAAATATTATTTCGTGTTTAGAATTTAAAGGGAAATACATTAATGGTAAATTACATTAAGTGCAAAGAAAACCTAAATTTTAATTTTAAGTTGAGTATTCCACTCTTAAGACTAGAGGAACGGATGCATATTTGCAACAGGTGATAGTTAAACACATCATAAATCGAATAATTTCAAGTACAAGAAAGTACAGTACTTCTTGGTTTATTTTAAAGACCTAGTCCCTGTCTGGAGGTCTGGAGACTATTTTCCTTAATCGAGTTGGATTCCCCGTGTCCTTGCCCAACAAAGGTAATATTTCCGTAGAAGCCAATATCTTGCTCTCCACGATTTGTAATACGCAAAACAATGATCGTTTTAGTAGACAGAAAAGTATCAAACTCAATTTATGTAATACAACAAAATGCTAATTTAAAGTCTATTTCGTTAATTTGTTTACTCAGAAGTAAACAACATTTATTTTTGTCTTGTTTGTTCATCACTTTTTTCACAGCACTACACTTTATATAATAATGAAACTTTCTCTTGTGAACTCAAGAACTACAAATTAAATGACAACGTAAGAATACTGTATACAAACGACAGTGACAATAATAAGAAACAATAGTAACGACTTGTTTATTTCACCACATAACTATTTATCTTTTGCAAACACGATAAATGTTATTACAACTAGAGTTCATGCGTGTTGTGCCTCGACTCGACGAAACGTTTCATAAGAGTTCACAAGAGAAAGTTTCATTATTATATAAACATTTATTTATACTTGTGTATCTTTACTACTGCTCCTACTTTGTTATTAGACACCATTCGTATGTGACATGTAATGCTTATTGCAGGTTGACTGCGACATATTTTAGGAAATTCTGGCTGCGTACTGAATTTCCCAGAATTTGAAGGATTATTCTACTCAGAACGGAAACTTTCTCGAAAACAACTCTACGCAACATGCTACCGGACAGCTACATAAACGACTTCCGCCGACAATTGAGACAACTGAGTGCTGATACTTTCAGTGAGATTTGTGAGCGGTACAATTCCGAATAGTTCAGCATGTAATGAATGCGAGATTGGTTGGTGCTATGTGTTGAAAGTGGTAGGTGTTATTTGTTCATTTGTGTCTGGACATTTGTAATAGCAATTATTAATTCTAGTGTTAATATCAATAAGGAAACTGCATATGTTGGACTATTGTTATACGACTCTTTTGTTTATTAAAAGTGCTATTAAAGTTTGTGTGTATTTATTTCTCTGGCGTTCAGTAATTTACTCCACTCTTTACATATCACGGTCCGTGTGATCGTAGTAAAAACGTTTATTTAATACACAAAACATATTACTGATATGGAATACAGTTCATACTGGGTGCACTAATTTTATTGTACAACATACAACGGAGAATACAAGCAACTGCTTGATTTCTACTCGCTGCTATAGAATGGTAATCTGTAGCAACGAGAAATAAGGGCCAGTTTAAGGCTGACTGTAATTCAGCCTTGCCCACAATGGCGTCACAGGCAATTACATGTCCCTTCTAATGCTAAATCCTGCGAATGAACGTACACAATGATAATATATTTAACATATATTTTAACACAAAAGCGACAGTAGATACGAACTAAATATAAAAATACATTTAAATTAAAAAAAAGTAAAAAATTCCACAAATATGTTTTCTTCACAGGCAAAAAAAGGTCCAAATGAAACTAGCCATAAGGAAATTTAATGTCGTAGCCGTAACCACAAAAGCGAAATAGACCTGATAAGAATCTCGTAAACTCTTCCCACACGCTGCGCCTTTCTACTTTTACAATACTAATTTCCACCCGACCGCATTTACACATGTCTGGGCGCTCTTTTCACGAATTTCATTTCCTTTTCCATCCGACCTTGTATTGTGTGCGTTGTATTATCATGGCAGTTCCAAACGCTTTATAGGGTACAACCTATTGTTCGCAAATATTTACGGTCTATATTGCATCCAGCATCAAGGACGACTGATACGGAAATTTAAATTGTGGTTTCTATTTCTTATAAGTATAAGTTGTATATTTAAATTCTTTTGGACGTTTACTCCAACTTTTCTTACGGAATAATTAGTAGGCTATATGTGTTACAAGTGAAACTTCAAGACAATTATCGCATATTGAGATGTATTTTTACACGCGCAACATGTACATGTTAATAAGAGAGGGTCCATTGTACCTGGGAATTAGAAACCTGTTAAAAGACTGCTGTGTGCGATACACTTCTCTAATACTAATATATCCTCTCTTTGGTTTATGCTTCATATACTGTTTCCTTGATAGATATAATCAATATCTTATTAATTCAGTATTCGATAAACGTTTACTGCACGTAAATTAATATTGTGGTAGCATATTTAACTCAGTCTAAAATCCGAAAAAATTTACACGTTTTTGCATTATGCACAGTAAGCTGACGTATTAAAAATAATCAGAATAAGACAGAAATAAATTGTCAGAGGCAGTGGGTAAATATTAACTAGGAAAACCATTCTCTTATACAAAATATGAAGTCATTGTGTTAGGTTATGATTCCCATCAATATTCTAAAGTTCCTGGTAATAATTGAATGCACGAAAATCAGATCAAAATTAAAAACACATTCAATAAAATTAAACAAAAATAATATTCATGATTTTACTGGTTATTAGGAAGATGTATTAAAGTTAATTAAACTACTAAGCAAACAGAAACTAAAAACAGTCAATCTTTACTATTTCCACTATAAAAAAAACCGTGTAAAAAATGGTATAAATAAGAGTAAGCACAGTATAAACTTTGATAAATTATAGTTGTTTGGTTCTAGTATAAGGTTATGTTATATGGGAGAGAATTAAATTATTTTCACATGAAAATTATTTGCCATAACCTTATGGAAAATGTATTTCGATGTAAAGAGAATGTACACTTGTAACTAACTAAAATAAATGTGTTTTAATTTTGATTTTTGATAATTTAATAATTACAATTTTGTGTTAATTTTTACTGTTCCTTTCCAAGTTCACAACTTTAGAGATGAGGTAGAACAGAGGGAAAACCTACCAAAATTTAGAGCCGTATTCGAGGTGATGATAAAGGCGACGAAAAGAAGCGTATATTATTCAAGATATTGAGAATGTGTTAATATAGGTGGAGGAGGCAATGGATGTGATATTCTCCTTTAGAAATAATGTTCGTTGAAAATGGACTTTACAGAGACAGATGTCCGGGGCCATAGAAAAGCCCATGCAACGATTGGCAGTAGCCAGTCAGTACAAAATAATGACTCCCAGATTATAACAAGGAGGCTCGGAAAAAAAGGGAGTCAAATTCACTAACCGGTAACGAAATGGAGAAAGCTAAGCCAAATAAAGTCAAAATACAACCTCGCGACATAAAATAGGTGCGATCACATTAACGCTTGCAGGTGGGATCACATATAAGGAAGGAAGGCTTTTAAGAGATTCTGAAAGCATTGTAGAAAATTGCAACCGTGGTAAACTTTGAGCGGTGGGTAGCCTCGTATCTTGTAAAGAAGTGGAAAAAGCCATCAGAAGGGAGATGGGTGACCCAATTTGTGAAGTGACGACTCTACATCAAAAATCAACAAACGGTAGCAGAAGTGGTTCTTTGTCAAAACGAATGAACGAGGTGCAATGGCGCCTCCACAAGCCATACCACGTAAGAACCGTATAGGTGAGCTGCAGGGCGAGGCACAAAGGGGTCGTCACACTCTACTTCAAATGCTTCCCTTATGTCCTCAGCAACTGATTACAAAGGAACGGATACGAAGGGTGAGTATCTGGGTGTTGTGTGGTGAGGTGGTTCCATTACAAGAAAGAATGCAAGGCTATGCTAATGTGTTTCCTTCACACAGAAATCAACACAGCAGTGGGACATACCTGCGGGACGGGGGATTGAATGATAAGAAAGCATTGAGAAGACGAAGAAAATACTTCATTTATGATGATTTTGTAAGAGAACTTTCACAAATGTGTGACAGCGGAAGACCTCCACTCCACTTTTTATTGAATTTGTAAACCGACCTGATCCTATTAAGCTAGAAGTATCGGAATAGATCTGTATCGTGATATGTGATAGTTTACAGAAATTCTCAGCACAGCAGCCATAGGGTCCTAGACCTGGGAAAAACACCCGTGTAAAAGTACGAAACTGGAACAAGACACGTCTTGATCCGTAAAGGCAAAATTACCCCTGCGAGATGCTACTTCCGCCTTGTGACAAAATACAGAAGTTATAGGAGATATTTGAAGTATTTAAAGCATATTGCAAGAGATGGAAGGAGTGTCTATAGTCGCCGGAAATTTCACCTTTAAAGCCGTTGAGAGGGGAAACCAGACACCAGACATTAGAAGAACTAACTGACAACCAAACAACTAACACCAGAGACAGTGAGTCCTTAAAATAGTTGCAAGGCTCAGTGCGACGATCGTAGGGAGTACATCAACTTTCACACGGCCGGCCTGCGAAGGAACGATTACCCTGGCATCTGAATGTATAGTGCCTAGTACTAGACTAGGTAGTCTGCAAACTGACTAATGATTGCACTGGGAGCGAATATCAGTACATTACCCACAGCATAATAACAAACAACCAATTGTAGTAATTTACCGATGGAATTCACCTACGTGGGAATCAGGTAATCTGGATAAGGAGACTGTCATCTGGGTAACTGTGAGACGAAGGGCATCTCTTCTGGAAAGGCCAGAGACTGCCGAGAAGACACTAAAGTACACGATGCGCTTCATTTCCCAAGCCGTGATGCCTCAATGGCCTCGTGGCAAAAGGACAGTTTATGCGGTAAGCTGTCTACTGATAACGGGAGAATTAATAATTGAACATAAAACGAATGTAATTTAATAACAATCTTAATAATCTTAAGAATCTTAGTAATTAAATAAAATTTAATAAGTCTTAGTAAATAAAGACACTTGTATACCCAGATAATTCCAAGGTCATAGTTGCCAAATGCACACTACTAGAAAAAGTAACAAAAATAACCAATATAATTACATGTGATACACATAACGCTGAACACTAAAAACCTCCGAAAAATAACACACACTGAATCACAGAACAAAAAACTATCAGGCCGCTTTAGACCAGGGAAGGATGGATACTCTGGCGCCGCCTGCATCAGTTGTAAATGCGGCTGGGTTTGCCTTGAGCCAGTCAATTAAAAATAAAGTTTTCCCTGATATTTTGAGGTATTAAAACTACTTCGTATTCAGGAACATTTTGTTGTTCCTCCATCTACTCTTTCACGCATCTAACATGTGTTGTAATTTTTTTTTTTAAACCATAAACTGTGAAGAGAGCTAACCATATTCAAAATTCCCCGATGCTTCCGGAAATGCCTAATCTAATCAGTGATCTCAAACTTCTGGTGACTCTCCCTGGATCGCTATTGCCTTGCTTTGAGTTAAGCACCCTGTATTTTGTGCAAATGCTGGTTGCCGTACAGTAGTTGTAGATTTCTTATTAATTTCTCGTAGTTACATTGGATATCATTAATACTTTTGCAGCATCCCTAATTAAGTATCTGTGAACGCAAGAACGAGGAAAAAGTCTTTCTTTTCTTATGACTTAAGCCGAAGAAGAAGAAGAATATTTAAGAAAATTGAATATAAAATCATTGGGAAATATATAAACGATAAATAATTAGAAAAGAATAAATACAAGTTAATTAAATCTATGATAATTTTACACATTATGTTTAACAATTCAAATATTATACTGAAAAGAAAAATAATGAATTTTAATATGTCTAAAAAACTAATTTAATTGAACTCGTATAAACGATAATATAAAACAGAGTAACTTCCACTTACTTGAAATAAATCAAAAAATTAAAAAGTGAGAGGAAAATCACTAATCATGTTAGACAAATAACACGTTAATTAATGCACAACAACGAGAAATACTACTACTAAAACTACTACTACTACAACAACAACAACAACAACAACAACAACTACTACTACTACTACTACTACTACTACTACTACTACTACTACTACTACTACTACTACTACCGCAGCGGCTACTATTACTACTACTAAAACTACTTTTACTACTGCTGCTACTACTACTGCAGCAGCTGCTGCTGTTGCTACTACTATTACTACTAATAAAACTACTACTGCTGCTGCTGCTGCTGCTGCTGCTGCTGCTGCTGCTGCTGCTGCTACTACTACTACTACTACTACTACTACTAATACTACTACTACTACTACTACTACTACTACTACTACTACTAATCATCATCATCATCGTCGTCGTCATAATATTTATAGTATTTGTACGCGTACTTATAATTTAAAAATATATTGAATCTAAAAATTCAGTCCATTTTTAGATTTCATAAAACCATTGTATGCGACCTCTAATCTTGCACCTACCCACTTCAATGTACTCAAGCCACAGGCATAATACAGAAGTCAGTGTGGCCTCAGGTAAAGATTAAGCCCACGTCAGGCTTTTCCCTTGATTACTTGCTCTCCCTTCTGTGCGCCTTATCACTAGCCCTACCTTCAATCGGTTGAAAGCGAATTTCTGAAAATTATAGCCTAACAAGATTACACAATATCGTCCTTCTCATTAGTGATTATATAATACGTATGGATCATCAAAGGTTACGAATGCTATGTAAGCAATAAATTTAATTACATTATGTAGTGTTTATTTTGTACTTGCACTTGAGTGTAAAAAATTAATGACAACACTAGCAGCTATAAATAAAATTTAAATTTACAAATCTCGTTTAATTCTACTTCTGTTTTATAAATTCATATGTAGGAGTATTAATATTCAAAGATGAATTGAATTTTGTAAGTTGTTATAAATTTACTCAGTACTTTCAACAAATATATGGATGAACACCATCTGCCATTCAAATGCCTAAAGTAGGACTCTGGAATCTAAAGTCGGACTCTGGTACTGGTTACGCTATGCTATAGAGGGTAAATGTACATTTTCATCGCTTAGAAGCTCAACATCTCAATATACAAATGAATTGCTTCAGAAGTCATGTTGTATGTTGCGTGTTATTAAAACAAACTATATATTGGTAAGTACAAGACGTACTAAAATATTGGACATTCGGTTTGCGCTTGCCACGAGTTTAGGACAGGGTAGTAGGTTAGGTTAGGATAGGAGCTGCAAATGCAGCGTCTTGAAACAAACGGCTTGTTAGGTTTGTAAATCCTTGACAAGAAAGTATGTTATGCCCAGTAAATCATTGCTACCTAGCTGACGTAAGACAAGATATACTGAACTTAACCGACAACCTATCTTATCGTTCTTCTCTGCCTATTTTTACGAGTATAGAGACCCCAAGCCACGGAGCAGTAACATTAGGAAGGAAAGTATAGTAACAAACATGTCTCGAGCTAACTTCTAACTTCCCTTCTTACCTTAACATGTCATTTAACGTGCAGGAGACCATACTAGATCAATATCTACGTTGTCAAACCATATGTTTAACTGCAGATTACTGTTTTATTATTGGCAGGAAATTCTCTACACTTTACGTGAAAACGAATGCGTTTTCCAAGTATTGAATTTTTACTTAAAAAAAAGACGTAATCTTCTTCACATAATAGACTCAAGTCAACTATGATAACATATTTATCTGTACTGTTCAATAAAGACCATATTACATAGGTGAAACTGCATGATCAAATCAAATCGTGTCAACACTTTAACCATAACTTAATTTCGTTAAGGATCAAACAGCACAAACTTACAGTTTAAACGTACGTGCACATTTATAGTACATGCACGTAACCATTATTTATTACTTTCCATAATGTCATTGCTCTGAAATATGTGAGTAAATAATAAATTAGAGATAGTACTAACGGTCCATTATTTGTGGTAACGTGTGACGATCTGCTGCACCTTTCATGATCGTATACAAGAAAACACATTACTACTGATGTAGTAGCCTTTATTATCTAAACATATCTATGGGAACAAATCTGGTATACATTTCTGTCTGTGTCTCTACAAAACATTTTTCATTCCGACCAGTAATGACACTATAAATTACATATCAGCTATACATACTCAGTGAATGTGATTGTGAATAACACATTAAATATCTATGTCAATAACCTCAAAAACTGAACACGCTCTGATTCAAACATGGAAATAACTATTGTGAAAACGTCATTCAGTGTTACATAGCAGACAAAGCTTTCTTATAATGGGTAAACGTTTTATTCAATTTCAGTAATCTGCATGCCTGTTAGACAATTCACTTCAATTAATTTACGTACTTAATTTATATGAAAGAGAACAGATAACAGAAAGAAAGTTTTTATTTGATAAATGCTTTCCATTTAATCTTTACCTTTAATATACCCAACTGTACATATTGCAGTACCGATGCTATGTGTTGGTTAAAGCATTTAAAGCATGCTATGTATTGGTAAAGACCTTACCGATGATAAGGTCTAAAGCATTGGTTAAATTTATCTACTTCAAAATTTTATAAGTTTTATAAATTTTATTTTATATTTTCGTTTCAGTTTCTGAGGCAGCGAAAAACATTGTATGAAAGCAAGCCGACAATGAATATTACTTCGGATTCCTTGAGTTAACATAATATCTGTAAACGATTTCTCTATACGTTAAACGCAATAATAAGCCTACCCGTTAACATCCTATACTATATTATGCTAACCGCATTGAAATGTATTGTACTTTACCCTATCAACTAACTCGTTGCAATTGTTATATTCGGTTGACCGGAACTATTCAGGACACGATAATAACCATTTTCTTTGAGTGTCATCATTCTGGATGATAACAGCCGTAAGACTGATAAAAAACCAAGCCACGTAACACTATACAGACACTAGGAATATACTTAGGTTTGGGACAGTACAATATTCTACACGCGTTGCGAGGGATGTGCTTATCAAAAGTTACCGGAATCCGGTGAATAATGTATGTAGCTTGAGACGCAGGACGATGGTCTTTTTCCGTGATACACTGATCAACGAAGTCACTGAAAAGGATTTCATCAGAAAATTGAAAACGTCTATCTCAGGAAGGCGTCCAGCGACGGGCAAAAGCCTCAAATACCGAAAAGAATAAAGAATTATAAAGAAAAATATTTGGAGATTTTAATTGAATAATATCAATTATACTCTGTTTATTGAAATATATTGGAATGGGAGGTTGTGGTGTGAGCATCTATTGATTGCACTGCCATTTACCATAGAAAATGTCATGGCAACATGCCGTCGGTCAAATCGAACAATTTAATGGCGCTGTTTCTGTGCTTATGCTTTCGCGTCTTCGTGTTTTTACAAAGCTTTCGGCCATACCAAATTAGAATATATCACATAAATATGCGCCTTCGTATAAGTTGCTAGAGTATTACAATCTCAGCCGCAAACGTACTGTAACATAGAACAAACTGTTTTTATCTGATCAGTGGTGTAGCTAGGAGCAGCTTCTTATTTGGGGGGGGGGGCTTGAAGGTTGGACTCACGATTTTTACCTCATGACAAATTAGACATTTTTCCCATGGAATTATTTATACAGTTATTTATAAGTGTTTAATAACACGCAAGTGCCTTAGAAATAGGCCTACGTCAAGCGATTATTCACTGTAATTTTTATTAGCTCTGCTAGAGATTGATACTCCTCATACACCACTTTTCCTGTAGTAAAGAGACGAGTACAGGTAAAAACGTATTTGGGGGTATTTGTCTGTGAATAAAAGTCTATATATGAGTATGCATAGGTGTTCATAAGTTTTATGTGTAAGGATAAAAAGAGTAAAAAGAAATATTGAGCATTGTGTAGCCCTCATTGAAAGACGGATAAGACAAGGTCTGAATATACGCTCCGTTATGCCATTCCCATAAGAAAAGTAAACAGAATTAAAAGAAATAGGTAAGACAAATATATAAGGGATATTGTGCACGAAGTGTAGGGTAGGCAGAACAAGATTTGAAAATAATATGGCATTTAAATAAAAAAGGAACAGTTTGGAGATCAGTATTATGACAGAGATTGAAAATCTAAGAAATTATGAGTAGCTGTAGACTTAAGAACAACTGCTTGAAACAAAACTTGTTGACGAAATAAATGTGTGGAGCCAATAAAAACAGATGCGATTTTGCTGCTTTGCAATGCTTAAAAGTAGGGCATAGTAAACGTCAACTTCACTGATGTTTATTGAACGTTTTATTATTAATATCTGAGCTGGATCACTGGTCATATTTCCAATGATTGGCATTTGGCAATGGTCCCCCACATTTAAAAAGGAGATCGTAACGACTGTGATAATTGTTGAGATGTAATTCTGCTTCTTCTTCTTCTTCTATGGCGTCACAGTTCGGAGTCGAATCTTAGCCTCCATAATCATCAGCCTCCATTTTGCCTGTCCTTAGCAAATGATGTCCATTGTTTTATTTTAAGTAAAGTATCAGCATTCCTTTAACACTGCGTCAATCCAGCAATTCTTGGATCTTCCGACAGGCCTTCTACGATCTGACTAAATAGTACTTTCCTAGGTATTCGGTTGCCTTTCATCCTAATGATGTGTTCTCCCCATTGCAGTCTATACAGTCGGGTTTTGGTGGCCCGATCATTCCCTTTATATAGCCTCTATAGCTCCTCACTGTGATGTATACTCCATATCCCATTGACTTGGATTGGTCCATATATTCTCCTCAAAAATCTCCTTTCAAATGTACTCGGTTCGTTATGTTAGCGGCTTGTTTATTCAGAGTCCAACTCTCGCTGCCATAATATGTTATTACCGGTCTAATCATCTATATATATAAAACTCAAAGTCTGAGGATTTATAGGTACTGAATGCAAATCCACACCGTTACACCGATTGTCACCAAATTTTGCACAGGTAACCTTTGACACAACGAAAAAAACACTGTTTAACTTGAAATTTAATATTTCTCCCCGTTCGCTCGATTTAGACCCTTTTAATTATGCCTTTTCGTTGACGCGCATAAAGATGTCAAAAACACCATGGAGACCAGAATTAATTACCATACTAACATGTAAATGAACAAATGGTACTTAGCTGCATCGGAACTCTAACTTTATCCGTTCCTGCAGTTTTTAATATGCGATTGTATAGATATATTTTGTAATTTTGTATACAGATACGTCTATATATTTTGTAATTGTCTTAAACGATTATAAAATATATGTTTATACGTATTTCTGATGATGCAATGAACAAGTAATGAAATATATTAAAACTACTACTAAAGATGTCAACATCACCATGGAGACCAGAATTAATTACCATAGTAACAAGTAAATAATCAAAAGCTATTAAGCGGCATCGGAACTGTACATTTATCCATTCCTGCAGTACATTTTCCAAGTTTTATATAATATGCGATTGCATCGATATATTATGATGTGCAAAAGAAAAAGTGTACTAATTGTAAATTGTCCTATTACCTAATGCAAAGCGAAAATACGTGTTGTTTTCATTTTCGAGGTTAGTTGATGACAGTTTTTGGATTTCAGTTTACTGCTGAAATAAATAGAAACCATGGTTGATGAAAACATAACGTTTAATGTGTTATACAATGCTTCTAACACAGTAACAATTACAATAAAGAATTTTGCGTTTTTGATTTAACAGATAGTTTGAAAATATCACCAAAGGCTTTATAAACGGTTACTTTTAAATCTCCAAAGGCTGTTGCACCAACATAATAATTTAGTACTAATTAAAAGGTACAAGTTTTGAAAACAGCTTTAGAGATAATTTGACTAATGAGTACAAAATTGTTATATGAGTTGACAAAACTCCACATAGACATAGACAATCAAAATTATATTGAAATACACTTATTAATAGTCAAATATTTACGTGCGAAGCCGCGGGTAGTAGCTAATAACTTTATATAATGTGACCTTTGACTGACGGTGGATTTCCATTGTCTGGAATATAGTTGTCAACGAAGAATATGCTCTATTTGCGGGCTGTATCCTTTTCCTTATTTCCTTTATTGGTTCATTATATTTTGCAAATCCAACATCCCAAATATTAAAACCGATGAACTATTTTTAGGTTTAGTGGTTCGATTTTAAACTGTTCAGGTGTTCTGGTTTGCTTAGAGTGGTAATCATAACCTTTGTTTTATCTGAATTCACCTGTAATCCTATCTCTTCTGCTTCACTTTTGAGTTCTTGGAAGGTCTTTTTGCTTTTCCTTGGGATCTTGCCATAACATTAATATCGTCTGTATATCCTACAATATGGACCACTTTATGTTATAATGTTCAACTGCTATTAATTGAAAATTATCTGATCACATATTCAAATACTAGGTTGAACAGGGTTCGTGCCAGCCCATCGCATTGTTTCAACCCTCTCTTGACATTAAAAAGTTCTGTTGTACCCGTTTGCAGTTTGACTTTGGCTGTCGTCCGTATCGTTGTAAATCTTGTCAGTTGTGTTAATTTAATGCGTATTCGAAGTACGACATAATTTCAAAAAGTTTATTCCTATCTACGCTGTTATACGCTTGTTTAAAATCTACGGAGATTTGTGTAAGGTGAAGTTTGTTTTCCCACATCCTTTCCATCAGTATTTTGACCGTAAAGTTTTGGTCTGTTATGGATATTCCACTTTGGAAGCCACCTTGGTATTCCCCCAATATTCCTTCAATATATGAATCCAGTCTCTTCTGCAGTATTCGAGTGAATATTTTGAAACGTGTACACAACATTGAGATACCTCTGCAATGTTTGCATTCTAATTTATTTCCTTCCTCATGAGTAGGTAGTAATGTGGTAATGTTCCATTCTTCAGGCATATTTTCCTCCTTCCATATTTCTTGAATAAATTTATGCATCTCTTCTTCTAAGCCGCCATATTTTATTAGTTCATTTGAAATTGAGTAAATTCCTGGGATTTTAAAATTCTTCAAATGTTGTATAATATCTTCCACTTCCTGCAGACTGAGATCTTTTACATAATTGTCATTTACTTGCTGTTTTTCTTAGTTTCTTTTCCTTGTACTTGATACCTTTTGATTCAGCAGTTTATGAAAGACTTCCTTCCATCTTTGTTTTAATTTAATTAATTTCCTATTATATTACCTTCTTCACCATACAAAGATTTGTGTTTGCTATTAAGCCGTTTTTAATATTATTCATTTTTTGATAGGCCAGATTTGTATTACTATCTGTGAATTCCTGTTTAATTGTATTGACTTCCTCTATGAGGTCTTTTATTGTTTTGGCTGACTTTATTAACTTTCCATCTTAATTATTCATATTTCTCTCTTCTCTGTCCAGTCGGTCTGTTGAGATATCGTTTATAATGTTTTCGTTTATCGTGCATCATTTTTCTTTATAATGCTTTCATTGTATTTATCATCAAAAAAGGGATTATTTTCTCTCTTTTATGTCTGTTCCAAAACTTCCTTGGTCGTTTCTATTATTTTGGTCTTTATTTTCCGCTAATGTTCTTTGATTCTATTTGAATTTGTATCTATTATTTCTAGCTCCGGAATATTAAATTTTTTAGCTATTACCTTTACCTCTGGGTCACAAAGCTTACATTTGTCCAGAGAAATTGTTTTAGCATTTGAACCTCGTGGTGTTTTCTTTATCCGCAATCTAACGATCGCTGTAACTGGAAGGTGATCTGTCCTACAACATGCAGCCTGAAATGATCTGACATCCATAATAATAGATGTTCCTCTATTCACTATTAATTCATGATCTATTTGATTGATGATTTTCTGGTCAGGTGACTTCCAAGTTT
The DNA here is from genome assembly GCA_034769895.1 of Magicicada septendecula. NCBI lineage: Eukaryota > Metazoa > Arthropoda > Insecta > Hemiptera > Cicadidae > Magicicada > Magicicada septendecula. Next base: position 542,679,789 of record CM068367.1, on the reverse strand, counting down.
TTTTATGTATGTTCTTGTGTGGGAAGAATGTAGAGTTTATTCGCATATTCTTGTTGCTGCAAAATCAATAAACCATAGGCCATTGTCGTTGGTTTCCTGATGCAAGCTACGATTCCTAATTGTTCCTACATACTTTCTCGTTAGCACCTCCAACTATAACCTTTATATCATTTGACAGGATCTTGTTATATACATGTTCCAGTTCTTGATAGTGTGAATCTTTTGTTTCATCTTCCTTCTTTTCCATGGGTTCATAGATGCTGATAATGGCTATATTAAAGAATAATATCTTTAGTCTTATTTTACACGTTCTTTTGTTAACTGTATCAAACCTTTATATGCCGGATTTCAGTGCTTTCCTAATTATAAATACCACTTCTCCATCGTTATTTTGCCTCCCCTACTGAAGAATGTATAGTCTTTCGTATCCCATATTTATTGGCCAGTTCACTTCTTTTGTTAAACAGTTGCTATATTAATATGATATGTCATTATCTGCAGTAGTAGATCTTTCACTGCTCCTGTTCTCATCAGTGATCTAATGTTCCAAGTTCCTATTCCATAATCCAATTTCTTGTGCCTTAGTCGTCTCCGTTTCATTCCATCTATATTCCAAGCCATGATGATTGGTTCCTGAACATATTGGTTTTACGGGGTGGGCTTGTTGGCCCTTTGCCAAACCACTAACCAGGGGGGCCGGGTCATTTTTTCAGGGTTTCTGTCCCCTAGACCAGATGCTTTCACCACAGCTTAGAGCCTAGTCTACCCTGTATTTCTGTCGGGGTTTACCCCCTTAGCCTTTGAAGATCCCTCTTTATCGTAAAGCAGCTATTCTCTCTTCGCATATGTAGAATTGTGGCATGCACGCGTTTTTTAGGAAGCAGGCACATTTGCCCAGATCAAGATACGGGAAGAACTTATGTAAAATTTTTAAAATTAAATTAATATTTTAACAGTATCAGACCACAGCTATAACCCTAATCGATACAGTTGTCAGTGCTACTGTAGAACATGCAATGCTGACTACACATGAATAAAATAACGTAGGGACACGTAAACGCTAATTTGTTCGATCATAGGCTATATTGCCGATATATCATAATTTTTCGTGCATTATTAATGAGCGACAGCAGTATAGTAGCGTTTAACTGTCTGCGGTTCTATGTAAATATCAGAAGCACACTATCAAACGCTTTTATGAACATTTATTCTGCCTGTATACAAAATGTTTTGTTGTTTCATTTATCGGTCGTGGCAAATAATATTTATCTTAAAAGACGAAATAAAATAAACAGGTATTGCTTTTTGTTATTAAGAGAACAATTAACGACTTTACTCCTATTTGAATAGAATATAGAAATTCTTGGATTTCGTTGTCCACGACGTGTCCGTTACTTAAATAAATACAACTATACAACTATTATATTAACGACTCGGAACACAAAGTTTTTTATAAGTAAAAACACAAAGTTTTACCTTACAACCTGGACCGGTTTTCACCTTTAAATGGCTTCTTCAGAGGTTGCCGCTGGTAGCGCTGTCCGTCCTGTTGTGGGCGACGGAATCGAATTTCGAAAGATCGATGTTCGAATTGTATCTGTTCGTTTATGATGTCATTTCTATTTGTTTTCGTGTGTTTGTATATTTCCAATTGTTCTAGAACAATCTAGAAATTCAAATCGCACGCATTATTCGAACATATCTCACCCCACACACACAACATCGATCTTTCGAAATTCGATTCCGTCGCCGACAAGAGAACGGACAGTGCTACCAGCGGCAACCTCTGAAGAAGCCTTTTAGAGGTGAAAACCGGTTCAGGTTGTAAGGTAAAACTTTATGTTTTTACTTATAAAAATCTTTGTGTTTCGAGTCGTTAATATAATAGTTGTATTTAATATAGAAATAGTAAGAGAACATTATTTTGAGTATAGTACTGCTCTGTTTTCATTCATTATATTTATTTCTTATTACCGATTGTTCATTATCATAGATACATTAAAATTTCTAAGTAGCCTACTTGTAAAAATCATGTATATATTTACACGTTTGCAGATGGTGACCGACCTTAACACGTTATTAAACGTTTGAGCTTACAAATTCTAATTTGTTCCTTTTTAAAATTTGTGAGCTGTTAAATCACATCGGAAGGACTCATATTCTTCTCAAATTAAATATTTGTATGCCTTTCGATATGTTTCCTGTAGGCAAACACACACACACACACACACACACAATTGTGTAGCCAGTAGCATCTTAAATTCGCAATAATGCAACTTAATATTGACGCATCTGTTAGAATTTAGTTACCGCAATTATTCAAAAATATGTGCCCATACATATCAAATCAACGTTAAATTTTAAACCACGCGACTCGGAATATAAAATTTTATTTCTAAATTTAATTTGACCGTACTAATGCCTAGAGTAATAATTAAAATACAGAATCACTTCTAATTCTTTACAGGATTTTTGTGATTTCTCCGCTCCTATTATTACTTTGTTTATGTTAATTTGTTTTGAGTCCACATTGTTTCGAAGAATTGTTGTTAAACGAGACTTCAGCAAAAAATCAGTTGTTACAATTGATGTGTTAAAACTACCTTCATTCTATTTCACTACAATCAAAATGTCTGCACATATAAAAGCTTTACTTATAAAAGCAATTCACACTTTATAGTACCTGAAATGATGAATAACCAATTTAAAAAATGTCCGTAAAAGAAAGATCTTCCCATTTCATTGATTATTACAAAAATAAATGTTATTTTAAAGTATTCTGAAGTAAATTCCAAATACTCATTTGTAACGTGCACAGAAAATGTTTTGGGGCAAAATGAATGTACAATGTACAAAGCCGGGCAATTAATTATTTTTAAACTATGTTATTTATAAAAACATTCATTTCTGTGAAATATGTTCGCTGCAGGCTGTAGAAACGTTCGTATTAAGGAGGGTCAGACTGGTAACAAAGTGACCACACACAACGAATCCTTTCGCTAACAAACATATAAATAACAATACACACACACACACACACACACACACACATACACACACACATACACACTCATTCTTTGTCTTCTCCCTTACTCCTCACTAGCTGCTTTGCAATGCTTAAAAGTAGGTCATAGTAAACGTCAACTTCACTGATGTTTATTGAACGTTTTATTATTAATATCTGAGCTGGATCACTGGTCATATTTCCAATGATTGGCATTTGGCAATGGTCCCCCACATTTAAAAAGGAGATCGTAACGACTGTGATAATTGTTGAGATGTAATTCTGCTTCTTCTTCTTCTTCTATGGCGTCACAGTTCGGAGTCGAATCTTAGCCTCCATAATCATCAGCCTCCATATTGCCTGTCCTTAGCAAATGATGTCCATTGTTTTATTTTAAGTAAAGTATCAGCATTCCTTTAACACTGCGTCAATCCAGCAATTCTTGGATCTTCCGACAGGCCTTCTACGATCTGACTAAATAGTACTTTCCTAGGTATTCGGTTGCCTTTCATCCTAATGATGTGTTCTCCCCATTGCAGTCTATACAGTCGGATTTTGGTGGCCCGATCATTCCCTTTATATAGCCTCTATAGCTCCTCACTGTGATGTATACTCCATATCCCATTGACTTGGATTGGTCCATATATTCTCCTCAAAAATCTCCTTTCAAATGTACTCGGTTCGTTATGTTAGCGGCTTGTTTATTCAGAGTCCAACTCTCGCTGCCATAATATGTTATTACCGGTCTAATCATCTATATATATAAAACTCAAAGTCTGAGGATTTATAGGTACTGAATACAAATCCACACCGTTACACCGATTGTCACCAAATTTTGCACAGGTAACCTTTGACACAACAAGAAAAACACTGTTTAACTTGAAATTTAATATTTCGCCCCGTTCGCTCGATTTAGACCCTTTTAGTTATGCCTTTTCGTTGACGCGCATAAAGATGTCAAAAACACCATGGAGACCAGAATTAATTACCATACTAACATGTAAATGAACAAATGGTACTTAGCTGCATCGGAACTCTAACTTTATCCGTTCCTGCAGTTTTTAATATGCGATTGTATAGATATATTTTGTAATTTTGTATATAGATACGTCTATATATTTTGTAATTGTCTTAAACGATTATAAAATATATGTTTATACGTATTTCTGATGATGCAATGAACAAGTAATGAAATATATTAAAACTACTACTAAAGATGTCAACATCACCATGGAGACCAGAATTAATTACCATAGTAACAAGTAAATAATCAAAAGCTATTAAGCGGCATCGGAACTTTACATTTATCAATTCCTGCAGTACATTTTCCAAGTTTTATATAATATGCGATTGCATCGATATATTACGATGTGCAAAAGAAAAAGTGTACTAATTGTAAATTGTCCTATTACCTAATGCAAAGCGAAAATACGTGTTGTTTTCATTTGCGAGTTTAGTTGATGACAGTTTTTGGTTTTTAGTTTACTGCTGAAATAAATAGAAACCATGGTTGATGAAAACATAACGTTTAATGTGTTATACAATGCTTCTAACACAGTAACAATTAAAATAAAGAATTTTGCGTTTTTGATTTAACAGGTACTTTGAAAATATCACCAAAGGCTTTATAAACGGTTACTTTTAAATCTCCAAAGGCTGTTGCACCAACATAATAATTTAGTACTAATTAAAAAGTACAAGTGTTGAAAACAGCTTTAGAGATAATTTGACTAATGAGTACAAAATTGTTATACGAGTTGACAAAACTCCACATAGACATAGACAATCAAAATTATATTGAAATACTTATTAATAGTCAAATATTTACGTGCGAAGCCGCGGGTAATAGCTAATAACTTTATATAATGTGACCTTTGACTGACGGTGGATTTCCATTGTCTGGAATATAGTTGTCAACGAAGAATATGCTTTATTTGCGGGCTGTATCCTTTTCCTTATTTCCTTTATTGGTCCATTATATTTTGCAAATCCAACATCCCAAATATTAAAACCGATGAACTATTTTTAGGTTTAGTGGTTCGATTTTAAACTGTTCAGGTGTTCTGGTTTGCTTAGAGTGGTAATCATAACCTTTGTTTTATCTGTATTCACCTGTAATCCTATCTCTTCTGCTTCACTTTTGAGTTCTTGGAAGGTCTTTTTGCTTTTCCTTGGGATCTTGCCATAACATTAATATCGTCTGTATATCCTACAATATGGACCACTTTATGTTATAATGTTCAACTGCTATTAATTGAAAATTATCTGATCACATATTCAAGTACTAGGTTGAACAGGGTTCGTGCCAGCCCATCGCATTGTTTCAACCCTCTCTTGACATTAAAAAGTTCTGTTGTACCCGTTTGCAGTTTGACTTTGGCTGTCGTCTGTATCGTTGTAAATCTTGTCAGTTGTGTTAATTTAATGCGTATTCGAAGTACGACATAATTTCAAAAAGTTTATTCCTATCTACGCTGTTATACGCTTGTTTAAAATCTACGGAGATTTGTGTAAGGTGAAGTTTGTTTTCCCACATCTTTTCCATCAGTATTTTGACCGTAAAGTTTTGGTCTGTTATGGATATTCCACTTTGGAAGCCACCTTGGTATTCCCCCAATATTCCTTCAATATATGAATCCAGTCTCTTCTGCAGTATTCGAGTGAATATTTTGAAACGTGTACACAACATTGAGATACCTCTGCAATGTTTGCATTCTAACTTATTTCCTTTCTCATGAGTAGGTTGTAATGTGGTAATGTTCCATTCTTCAGGCATATTTTCCTCCTTCCATATTTCTTGAATAAATTTATGCATCTCTTCTTCTAAGCCGCCATATTTTATTAGTTCATTTGAAATTGAGTAAATTCCTGGGATTTTAAAATTCTTCAAATGTTGTATAATATCTTCCACTTCCTGCAGACTGAGATCTTTTACATAATTGTCATTTACTTGCTGTTTTTCTTAGTTTCTTTTCCTTGTACTTGATACCTTTTGATTCAGCAGTTTATGAAAGACTTCCTTCCATCTTTGTTTTAATTTAATTAATTTCCTATTATATTACCTTCTTCACCATACAAAGATTTGTGTTTGCTATTAAGCCGTTTTTAATATTATTCATTTTTTGATAGGCCAGATTTGTATTACTATCTGTGAATTCCTGTTTAATTGTATTGACTTCCTCTATGAGGTCTTTTATTGTTTTGGCTGACTTTATTAACTTTCCATCTTAATTATTCATATTTCTCTCTTCTCTGTCCAGTCGGTCTGTTGAGATATCGTTTATAATGTTTTCGTTTATCGTGCATCATTTTTCTTTATAATGCTTTCCATGTATTTATCATCAAAAAAGGGATTATTTTCTCTCTTTTATGTCTGTTCCAAAACTTCATTGGTCGTTTCTATTATTTTGGTCTTTATTTTCCGCTAATGTTCTTTGATTCTGTTTGAATTTGTATCTATTATTTCTAGCTCCGGAATATTAAATTTTTTAGCTATTACCTTTACCTCTGGGTCACGAAGCTTATATTTGTCCAGAGAAATTGTTTTAGCATTTGAACCTCGTGGTGTTTTCTTTATCCGCAATCTAACGATCGCTGTAACTGGAAGGTGATCTGTCCCACAACATGCAGCCTGAAATGATCTGACATCCATAATAATAGATGTTCCTCTATTCACTATTAATTCATGATCTATTTGATTGATGATTTTCTGGTCAGGTGACTTCCAAGTTTTTTTATGTATGTTCTTGTGTGGGAAGAATGTAGAGTTTATTCGCATATTCTTGTTGCTGCAAAATCAATAAACCATAGGCCATTGTCGTTGGTTTCCTGATGCAAGCTACGATTCCTAATTGTTCCTACATACTTTCTCGTGAGCACCTCCAACTATAACCTTTATATCATTTGACAGGATCTTGTTATATACATGTTCCAGTTCTTGATAGCGTGAATCTTTTGTTTCATCTTCCTTCTTTTCCATGGGTTCATAGATGCTGATAATGGCTATATTAAAGAATAATATCTTTAGTCTTATTTTACACGTTCTTTTGTTAACTGTATCAAACCTTTATATGCCGGATTTCAGTGCTTTCCTAATTATAAATACCACTTCTCCATCGTTATTTTGCCTCCCCTACTGAAGAATGTATAGTCTTTCGTATCCCATATTTATTGGCCAGTTCACTTCTTTTGTTAAACAGTTGCTATATTAATATGATATGTCATTATCTGCAGTAGTAGATCTTTCACTGCTCCTGTTCTCATCAGTGATCTAATGTTCCAAGTTCCTATTCCATAATCCAATTTCTTGTGCCTTAGTCGTCTCCGTTTCATTCCATCTATATTCCAAGCCATGATGATTGGTTCCTGAACATATTGGTTTTACGGGGTGGGCTTGTTGGCCCTTTGCCAAACCACTAACCAGGGGGGCCGGGTCATTTTTTCAGGGTTTCTGTCCTCTAGACCAGATGCTTTCACCACAGCTTAGAGCCTAGTCTACCCTGTATTTCTGTCGGGGTTTACCCCCTTAGCCTTTGAAGATCCCTCTTTATCGTAAAGCAGCTATTCTCTCTTCGCATATGTAGAATTGTGGCATGCACGCGTTTTTTGGGAAGCAGGCACATTTGCCCAGATCAAGATACGGGAAGAACTTATGTAAAATTTTTAAAATTAAATTAATATTTTAAGAGTATCAGACCACAGCTATAACCCTAATCGATACAGTTGTCAGTGCTACTGTAGAACATGCAATGCTGACTACACATGAATAAAATAACGTAGGGACACGTAAACGCTAATTTGTTCGATCATAGGCTATACTGCCGATATATCATAATGTTTCGTGCATTATTAATGAGCGACAGCAGTATAGTAGCGTTTAACTGTCTGCGGTTCTATGTAAATATCAGAAGCACACTATCAAACGCTTTTATGAACATTTATTCTGCCTGTATTCAAAATGTTTTGTTGTTTCATTTATCGGTCGTGGCAAATAATATTTATCTTAAAAGACAAAATAAAATAAACAGGTATTGCTTTTTGTTATTAAGAGAACAATTAACGACTTTACTCCTATTTGAATAGAATATAGAAATTCTTGGATTTCGTTGTCCACGACGTGTCCGTTACTTAAATAAATACAACTATACAACTATTATATTAACGACTCGGAACACAAAGTTTTTTATAAGTAAAAACACAAAGTTTTACCTTACAACCTGGACCGGTTTTTACCTTTAAATGGCTTCTTCAGAGGTTGCCGCTGGTAGCGCTGTCCGTCCTGTTGTGGGCGACGGAATCGAATTTCGAAAGATCGTTGTTCGAATTGTATCTGTTCGTTTAGGATGTCATTTCTATTTGTTTTCGTGTGTTTGTATATTTCCTATTGTTCTAGAACAATCTAGAAATTCAAATCGCACGCATTATTCGAACATATCTCACCCCACACACACAACATCGATCTTTCGAAATTCGATTCCGTCGCCGACAAGAGAACGGACAGTGCTACCAGCGGCAACCTCTGAAGAAGCCTTTTAGAATTGAAAACCGGTTCAGGTTGTAAGGTAAAACTTTATGTTTTTACTTATAAAAATCTTTGTGTTTCGAGTCGTTAATATAATAGTTGTATTTAATATAGAAATAGTAGGAGAACATTATTTTGAGTATAGTACTGCTCTGTTTTCATTCATTATATTTATTTCTTATTACCGATTGTTCATTATCATAGATACATTAAAATTTCTAAGTAGCCTACTTGTAAAAATCATGTATATATTTACACGTTTGCAGATGGTGACCGACCTTAACACGTTATTAAACGTTTGAGCTTACAAATTCTAATTTGTTCCTTTTTAAAATTTGTGAGCTGTTACATCACATAGGAAGGACTCATATTCTACTCAAATTAAATATTTGTATGCCTTTCGATATGTTTCCTGTAGGCAAACACACACACACACACACACACAATTGTGTAGCCAGTAGCATCTTAAATTCGCAATAATGCAACTTAATATTGACGCATCTGTTAGAATTTAGTTACCGCAATTATTCAAAAATATGTGCCCATACATATCAAATCAACGTTAAATTTTAAACCACGCGACTCGGAATATAAAATTTTATTTCTAAATTTAATTTGACCGTACTAATGCCTAGAGTAATAATTAAAATACAGAATCACTTCTAATTCTTTACAGGATTTTTGTGATTTCTCCGCTCCTATTATTACTTTGTTTATGTTAATTTGTTTTGAGTCCACATTGTTTCGAAGAATTGTTGTTAAACGAGACTTCAGCAAAAAATCAGTTGTTACAATTGATGTGTTAAAACTACCTTCATTCTATTTCACTACAATCAAAATGTCTGCACATATAAAAGCTTTACTTATAAAAGCAATTCACACTTTATAGTACCTGAAATGATGAATAACCAATTTAAAAAATGTCCGTAAAAGAAAGATCTTCCCATTTCATTGATTATTACAAAAATAAATGTTATTTTAAAGTATTCTGAAGTAAATTCCAAATACTCATTTGTAACGTGCACAGAAAATGTTTTGGGGCAAAATGAATGTACAATGTACAAAGCCGGGCAATTAATTATTTTTAAACTATGTTATTTATAAAAACATTCATTTCTGTGAAATATGTTCGCTGCAGGCTGTAGAAACGTTCGTATTAAGGAGGGTCAGACTGGTAACAAAGTGACCACACACAACTAATCCTTTCGCTAACAAACATATAAATAACAATACACACACACACACACACACACACACACATACACACACACATACACACTCATTCTTTGTCTTCTCCCTTACTCCTCACTAGCTAGACAAAACAATTTTTCTGTCTGAAGAAAAATCGCAGTCTAAGCAAATGTCTTTTATTCTAGTAAATTTATAAAGTCCTAGTTAATACCTCACCTTAATATTATAAAGTATTGTTCCGTAAATAACTTTTCACTTTGCCTATAATACGCCAACCCCTGTAATGCAAAGTCTTTAATTCCTGTTCACTATAAAAGCTACTATTTTTTATCTTTTCTCCTTTCCGTTAAAATTAAGATTAACATTTTATGTAAAAAACTGTGTCTTTAAACACTCATCGGAAACGTTTGGTTGTTATTTACGTCATAATAAATATTCCGTGTATTTCACAAGCTGGTATTTTAGTTGATTCTGAGGTTCTCTGTGAGACTAAACAAAAGCGTATTCCAGTTTCTCCTTTTCGGCCGTTCCGAACGAGTTCAGATCAAGGTGCGTTCATTATTATAATTTGTTGTAAATGGAATATCTCCTGTCAAGACACTGGTATGAATTTCACTGACACTTCCTCTTATTAATAATAGCACTAGGACCATTTATAGAAAGTTATTAAAAACGGAATTGTATTTTTTTTATTTGATAAATATCCTGTTGAGGAAGTCACGCTCCAAGTAATTAAACCGTAGGTTATAAAAATTATGTAAAATTTCGTACTATTTACATTATTTTCATTTAATAAATTACTATTTCGTGAAAAAGATTTTATATTTGTTATACCAATTTTATTAGCAAAATGGATGCTATACTTTTATTTTTAGACGTGAAATTGGCCTTATTTTATACAATTTTATAAAGTTACAGTAGGGTTACCGTTTACTTGCAAGTATGTAACACATATAGCCTAACTGGACCCCTTTCTGTAAACTGTAATTAAGAACTCTGTTTAGGCCTACTCTAAAATGATTACGTAGGCCTACAAATTAAATGACAACGTAACAATACTGTATACAAACGACAGTGACAATGATAAGAAACAATAATAACGACTTGTTTATTTCACCAAATAACTGTTTCTCTTTTGCAAGCACGATAACAGTTATTACAACTAGAGTTCATGCGTGTTGTGCCTCGACTCGACGAAACGTTTCATAAACAAGATGTGCAAAACGTTTTCCGAATAATGATAACTGAAATGCAACTTTAAAAATCGGCATAAACTATGTCAGACTTTAATTTAACTAAAAATATTATTTCGTGTTTAGAATTTAAAGGGAAATACATTAATGGTAAATTACATTAAGTGCAAAGAAAACCTAATTTTTAATTTTAAGTTGAGTATTCCACTCTTAAGACTAGAGGAACGCATGCATATTTGCAACAGGTGATAGTTAAACACATCATAAATCGAATAATTTCAAGTACAAGAAAGTACAGTACTTCTTGGTTTATTTTAAAGACCTAGTCCCTGTCTGGAGGTCTGGAGACTATTTTCCTTAATCGAGTTGGATTCCCCGTGTCCTTGCCCAACAAAGGTAATATTTCCGTAGAAGCCAATATCTTGCTCTCCACGATTTGTAATACGCAAAACAATGATCGTTTTAGTAGACAGAAAAGTATCAAACGCAATTTATGTAATACAACAAAATGCTAATTTAAAATCTATTTCGTTAATTTGTTTACTCAGAAGTAAACAACATTTATTTTTGTCTTGTTTGTTCATCACTTTTTTCACAGCACTACACTTTATATAATAATGAAACTTTCTCTTGTGAACTCAAGAACTACAAATTAAATGACAACGTAACAATACTGTATACAAACGACAGTGACAGTAATAAGAAACAATAATAACGACTTGTTTATTTCACCACATAACTGTTTCTCTTTTGCAAGCACGATAAATGTTATTACAACTAGAGTTCATGCGTGTTGTGCCTCGACTCGACGAAACGTTTCATAAGAGTTCACAAGAGAAAGTTTCATTATTATATAAACATTTATTTATACTTGTGTATCTTTACTACTGCTCCTACTTTGTTATTAGACACCATTCGTATGTGACATGTAATGCTTATTGCAGGTTGACTGCGACATATTTTAGGAAATTCTGGCTGCGTACTGAATTTCCCAGAATTTGAAGGATTATTCTACTCAGAACGGAAACTTTCTCGAAAACAACTCTACGCAACATGCTACCGGACAGCTACATAAACGACTTCCGCCGACAATTGAGACAACTGAGTGCTGATACTTTCAGTGAGATTTGTGAGCGGTACAATTCCGAATAGTTCAGCATGTAATGAATGCGAGATTGGTTGGTGCTATGTGTTGAAAGTGGTAGGTGTTATTTGTTCATTTGTGTCTGGACATTTGTAATAGCAATTATTAATTCTAGTGTTAATATCAATAAGGAAACTGCATATGTTGGACTATTGTTATACGACTCTTTTGTTTATTAAAAGTGCTATTAAAGTTTGTGTGTATTTATTTCTCTGGCGTTCAGTAATTTACTCCACTCTTTACATATCACGGTCCGTGTGATCGTAGTAAAAACGTTTATTTAATACACAAAATATATTACTGATATGGAATACAGTTCATACTGGGTGCACTAATTTTATTGTACAACATACAACGGAGAATACAAGCAACTGCTTGATTTCTACTCGCTGCTATAGAATGGTAATCTGTAGCAACGAGAAATAAGGGCCAGTTTAAGGCTGACTGTAATTCAGCCTTGCCCACAATGGCGTCACAGGCAATTACATGTCCCTTCTAATGCTAAATCCTGCGAATGAACGTACACAATGATAATATATTTAACATATATTTTAACACAAAAGCGACAGTAGATACGAACTAAATATAAAAATACATTTAAATTCAAAAAAAGTAAAAAATTCCACAAATATGTTTTCTTCACAGGCAAAAAAAGGTCCAAATGAAACTAGCCATAAGGAAGTTTAATGTCGTAGCCGTAACCACAAAAGCGAAATAGACCTGATAAGAATCTCGTAAACTCTTCCCACACGCTGCGCCTTTCTACTTTTACAATACTAAATTCCACCCGACCGCATTTACACATGTCTGGGCGCTCTTTTCACGAATTTCATTTCCTTTTCCATCCGAACTTGTATTGTGTGCGTTGTATTATCATGGCAGTTCCAAACGCTTTATAGGGTACAACCTATTGTTCGCAAATATTTACGGTCTATATTGCATCCAGCATCAAGGACGACTGATACGGAAATTTAAATTGTGGTTTCTATTTCTTATAAGTATAAGTTGTATATTTAAATTCTTTTGGACGTTTACTCCAACTTTTCTTACGGAATAATTAGTAGGCTATATGTGTTACAAGTGAAACTTCAAGACAATTATCGCATATTGAGATGTATTTTTACACGCGCAACATGTACATGTTAATAAGAGAGGGTCCATTGTACCTGGGAATTAGAAACCTGTTAAAAGACTGCTGTGTGCGATACACTTCTCTAATACTAATATATCCTATCTTTGGATTATGTCTTCATATACTGTTTCCTTGATAGATATAATCAATATCTTATTAATTCAGTATTTGATAAACGTTTACTGCACGTAAATTAATATTGTGGTAGCATATTTAACTCAGTCTAAAATCCGAAAAAATTTACACGTTTTTGCATCATGCACAGTAAGCTGACGTATTAAAAATAATCAGAATAAGACAGAAATAAATTGTCAGAGGCAGTGGGTAAATATTAACTAGGAAAACCATTCTCTTATACAAAATATGAAGTCATTGTGTTAGGTTATGATTCCCATCAACTATTCTAAAGTTCCTGGTAATAATTGAATGCACGAAAATCAGATAAAAATTAAAAACACATTCAATAAAATTAAACAAAAATAATATTCATGATTTTACTGGTTATTAGGAAGATTATTAAAGTTAATTAAACTACTAAGCAAACAGAAACTAAAAACAGTCAATCTTTACTATTTCCACTATAAAAAAAAACGTGTAAAAAATCGTATAAATAAGAGTAAGCACAGTATAAACTTTGATAAATTATAGTTGTTTGGTTCTAGTATAAGGTTATGTTATATGGGAGAGAATTAAATTATTTTCACATGAAAATTATTTGCCATAACCTTATGGAAAATGTATTTCGATGTAAAGAGAATGTACACTTGTAACTAACTAAAATAAATGTGTTTTAATTTTGATTTTTGATAATTTAATAAGTACAATTTTGTGTTAATTTTTACTGTTCCTTTCCAAGTTCACAACTTTAGAGATGAGGTAGAACAGAGGGAAAACCTACCAAAATTTAGAGCCGTATTCGAGGTGATGATAAAGGCGACGAAAAGAAGCGTATATTATTCAAGATATTGAGAATGTGTTAATATAGGTGGAGGAGGCAATGGATGTGATATTCTCCTTTAGAAATAATGTTCGTTGAAAATGGGCTTTACAGAGACAGATGTCCGGGGCCATAGAAAAGCCCATGCAACGATTGGCAGTAGCCAGTCAGTACAAAATAATGACTCCCAGATTATAACAAGGAGGCTCGGAAAAAAAGGGAGTCACATTCACTAACCGGTAACGAAACGGAGAAAGCTAAGCCAAATAAAGTCAAAATACAACCTCGCGACATCAAATAGGTGCGATCACATTAACGCTTGCAGGTGGGATCACATATAAGGAAGGAAGGCTTTTAAGAGATTCTGAAAGCATTGTAGAAAATTGCAACCGTGGTAAACTTTGAGCGGTGGGTAGCCTCGTATCTTGTAAAGAAGTGGAAAAAGCCATCAGAAGGGAGATGGGTGACCCAATTTGTGAAGTGAAGACTCTACATCAAAAATCAACAAACGGTAGCAGAAGTGGTTCTTTGTCAAAACGAATGAACGAGGTGCAATGGCGCCTCCACAAGCCATACCACGTAAGAACCGTATAGGTGAGCTGCAGGGCGAGGCACAAAGGGGTCGTCACACTCTACTTCAAATGCTTCCCTTATGTCCTCAGCAAGTGATTACAAAGGAACGGATACGAAGGGTGAGTATCTGGGTGTTGTGTGGTGAGGTGGTTCCATTACAAGAAAGAATGCAAGGCTATGCTAATGTGTTTCCTTCACACAGAAATCAACACAGCAGTGGGACATACCTGCGGGACGGGGGATTGAATGATAAGAAAGCATTGAGAAGACGAAGAAAATACTTCATTTATGATGATTTTGTAAGAGAACTTTCACAAATGTGTGACAGCGGAAGACCTCCACTCCACTTTTTATTGAATTTGTAAACCGACCTGATCCTATTAAGCTAGAAGTATCGGAATAGATCTGTATCGTGATATGTGATAGTTTACAGAAATTCTCAGCACAGCAGCCATAGGGTCCTAGACCTGGGAAAAACACCCGTGTAAAAATACGAAACTGGAACAAGACACGTCTTGATCCGTAAAGGCAAAATTACCCCTGCGAGATGCTACTTCCGCCTTGTGACAAAATACAGAAGTTATAGGAGATATTTGAAGTATTTAAAGCATATTGCAAGAGATGGAAGGAGTGTCTATAGTCGCCGGAAATTTCACCTTTAAAGCCGTTGAGAGGGGAAACCAGACACCAGACATTAGAAGAACTAACTGACAACCAAACAACTAACACCAGAGACAGTGAGTCCTTAAAATAGTTGCAAGGCTCAGTGCGACGATCGTAGGGAGTACATCAACTTTCACACGGCCGGCCTGCGAAGGAACGATTACCCTGGCATCTGAATGTATAGTGCCTAGTACTAGACTAGGTAGTCTGCAAACTGACTAATGATTGCACTGGGAGCGAATATCAGTACATTACCCACAGCATAATAACAAACAACCAAATGTAGTAATTTACCGATGGAATTCACCTACGTGGGAATCAGGTAATCTGGATAAGGAGACTGTCATCTGGGTAACTGTGAGACGAAGGGCATCTCTTCTGGAAAGGCCAGAGACTGCCGAGAAGACACTAAAGTACACGATGCGCTTCATTTCCCAAGCCGTGATGCCTCAATGGCCGCGTAGCAAAAGGACAGTTTATGCGGTAAGCTGTCTACTGATAACGGGAGAATTAATAATTGAACATAAAACGAATGTAATTTAATAACAATCTTAATAATCTTAAGAATCTTAGTAATTAAATAAAATTTAATAAGTCTTAGTAAATAAAGACACTTGTATACCCAGATAATTCCAAGGTCATAGTTGCCAAATGCACACTACTAGAAAAAGTAACAAAAATAACCAATATAATTACATGTGATACACATAACGCTGAACACTAAAAACCTCCGAAAAATAACACACACTGAATCACAGAACAAAAAACTATCAGGCCGCTTTAGACCAGGGAAGGATGGATACTCTGGCGCCGCCTGCATCAGTTGTAAATGCGGCTGGGTTTGCCTTGAGCCAGTCAATTAAAAATAAAGTTTTCCCTGATATTTTGAGGTATTAAAACTACTTCGTATTCAGGAATATTTTGTTGTTCCTCCATCTACTTTTTCACGCATCTAACATGTGTTGTAATTTTTTTTTTAAACCATAAACTGCGAAGAGAGCTAACCATATTCAAAATTCCCCGATGCTTCCGGAAATGCCTAATCTAATCAGTGATCTCAAACTTCTGGTGACTCTCCCTGGATCGATATTGCCTTGCTTTGAGTTAAGCACCCTGTATTTTGTGAAAATGCTGGTTGCCGTACAGTAGTTGTAGATTTCTTATTAATTTCTCGTAGTTACATTGGATATCATTAATACTTTTGCAGCATCCCTAATTAAGTATCTGTGAACGCAAGAACGAGGAAAAAGTCTTTCTTTTCTTATGACTTAAGCCGATGAAGAAGAAGAATATTTAAGAAAATTGAATATAAAATCATTGGGAAATATATAAACGATAAATAATTAGAAAAGAATAAATACAAGTTAATTAAATCTATGATAATTTTTCACATTATGTTTAACAATTCAAATGTTATACTGAAAAGAAAAATAATAAATTTTAATATGTCTAAAAAACTAATTTAATTGAACTCGTATAAACGATAATATAAAACAGAGTAACTTCCACTTACTTGAAATAAATCAAAAAATTAAAAAGTGAGAGGAAAATCACTAATCATTTTAGACAAATAACACGTTAATTAATGTACAACAACGAGAAATACTACTACTAAAACTACTACTACTACTACAACAACAACAACAACAACAACAACAACTACTACTACTACTACTACTACTACTACTACTACCGCAGCGGCTACTATTACTACTACTAAAACTACTTTTACTACTGCTGCTACTACTACTGCAGCAGCTGCTGCTGTTGCTACTACTATTACTACTAATAAAACTACTACTACTGCTGCTGCTGCTGCTGCTGCTGCTGCTGCTACTACTACTACTACTACTACTACTACTACTACTACTACTACTACTACTACTAATACTACTACTACTACTACTACTACTACTACTACTACTACTAATCATCATCATCATTGTCGTCGTCATAATATTTATAGTATTTGTACGCGTACTTATAATTTAAAAATATATTGAATCTAAAAATTCAGTCCATTTTTAGATTTCATAAAACCATTGTATACGACCTCTAATCTTGCACCTACCCACTTCAATGTACTCAAGCCACAGGCATAATACAGAAGTCAGTGTGGCCTCAGGTAAAGATTAAGCCCACGTCAGGCTTTTCCCTTGATTACTTGCTCTCCCTTCTGTGCGCCTTATCACTAGCCCTACCTTCAATCGGTTGAAAGCGAATTTCTGAAAATTATAGCCTAACAAGATTACACAATATCGTCCTTCTCATTAGTGATTATATAATACGTATGGATCATCAAAGGTTACGAATGCTATGTAAGCAATAAATTTAATTACATTATGTAGTGTTTATTTTGTACTTGCACTTGAGTGTAAAAAATTAATGACAACACTAGCAGCTATAAATAAAATTTAAATTTACAAATCTCGTTTAATTCTACTTCTGTTTTATAAATTCATATGTAGGAGTATTAATATTCAAAGATGAATTGAATTTTGTAAGTTGTTATAAATTTACTCAGTACTTTCAACAAATATATGGATGAACACCATCTGCCATTCAAATGCCTAAAGTAGGACTCTGGAATCTAAAGTCGGACTCTGGTACTGGTTACGCTATGCTATAGAGGGTAAATGTACATTTTCATCGCTTAGAAGCTCAACATCTCAATATACAAATGAATTGCTTCAGAAGTCATGTTGTCTGTTACGTGTTATTAAAACAAACTATATATTGGTAAGTACAAGACGTACTAAAATATTGGACATTCGGTTTGCGCTTGCCACGAGTTTAGGACAGGGTAGTAGGTTAGGTTAGGATAGGAGCTGCAAATGCAGCGTCTTGAAACAAACGGCTTGTTAGGTTTGTAAATCCTTGACAAGAAAGTATGTTATGCCCAGTAAATCATTGCTACCTAGCTGACGTAAGACAAGATATACTGAACTTAACCGACAACCTATCTTATCGTTCTTCTCTGCCTATTTTTACGAGTATAGAGACCCCAAGCCACGGAGCAGTAACATTAGGAAGGAAAGTATAGTAACAAACATGTCTCGAGCTAACTTCTAACTTCCCTTCTTACCTTAACATGTCATTTAACGTGCAGGAGACCATACTAGATCAATATCTACGTTTGCAAACCATATGTTTAACTGCAGATTACTGTTTTATTATTGGCAGGAAATTCTCTACACTTTACGTGAAAACGAATGCGTTTTCCAAGTATTGAATTTTTACTTAAAAAAAAGACGTAATCTTCTTCACATAATAGACTCAAGTCAACTATGATAACATATTTATCTGTACTGTTCAATAAAGACCATATTACATAGGTGAAACTGCATGATCAAATCAAATCGTGTCAAGACTTTAACCATAACTTAATTTCGTTAAGGATCAAACAGCACAAACTTACAGTTTAAACGTACGTGCACATTTATAGTACATGCACGTAACCATTATTTATTACTTTCCGTAACGTCATTGCTCTGAAATATGTGAGTAAATAATAAATTAGAGATAGTACTAACGGTCCATTATTTGTGGTAACGTGTGACGATCTGCTGCACCTTTCATGATCGTATACAAGAAAACACATTACTACTGATGTAGTAGCCTTTATTATCTAAACATATCTATGGGAACAAATCTGGTATACATTTCTGTCTGTGTCTCTACAAAACATTTTTCATTCCGACCAGTAATGACACTATAAATTACATATCAGCTATACAAACCCAGTGAATGTGATTGTGAATAACACATTAAATATCTATGTCAATAACCTCAAAAACTGAACACACTCTGATTCAAACATGGAAATAACTATTGTGAAAACGTCATTCAGTGTTACATAGCAGACAAAACTTTCTTATAATGGGTAAACGTTTTATTCAATTTCAGTAATCTGCATGCCTGTTAGACAATTCACTTTACTTAATTTACGTACTTAATTTATATGAAAGAGAACAGATAACAGAAAGAAAGTTTTTATTTGATAAATGCTTTCCATTTAATCTTTACCTTTAATATACCTAACTGTACATATTGCATGTACCGATGCTATGTGTTGGTTAAAGCATTTAAAGCATGCTATGTATTGGTTAAAGACCTTACCGATGATAAGGTCTACAGCATTGGTAAAATTTATCTACTTCAATATTTTATAAGTTTTATAAATTTTATTTTATATTTTCGTTTCAGTTTCTGAGGCAGCGAAAAATCATTGTATGAAAGCAAGCCGACAATGAATATTACTTCGGATTCCTTGAGTTAACATAATATATGTAAACGATTTCTCTATACGTTAAACGCAATAATAAGCCTACCCGTTAACATCCTATACTATATTATGCTAACCGCATTGAAATGTATTGTACTTTACCCTATCAACTAACTCGTTGCAATTGTTATATTCGGTTGACCGGAACTATTCAGGACACGATAATAACCATTTTCTTTGAATGTCACCATTCTGGATGATAACAGCCGTAAGACTGATAAAAAACCAAGCCACGTAACACTATACAGACACTAGGAATATACTTAGGTTTGGGACAGTACAATATTCTACACGCGTTGCGAGGGATGTGCTTATCAAAAGTTACCGGAATCCGGTGAATAATGTATGTAGCTTGAGACGCAGGACGATGGTCTTTTTCCGTGATACACTGATCAACGAAGTCACTGAAAAGGATTTCATCAGAAAATTGAAAACGTCTATCTCAGGAAGGCGTCCAGCGACGGGCAAAAGCCTCAAATACCGAAAAGAATAAAGAATTATTAAGAAAAATGTTTGGAGATTTTAATTGAATAATATCAGTTATACTCTGTTTATTGAAATATATTGGAATGGGAGGTTGTAGTGTGAGCATCTATTGATTGCACTGCCATTTACCATAGAAAATGTCATGGCAACATGCCGTCGGTCAAATCGAACAATTTAATGGCGCTGTTTCTGTGCTTATGCTTTCGCGTCTTCGTGTTTTTACAAAGCTTTCGGCCATACCAAATTAGAATATATCACATAAATATGCGCCTTCGTATAAGTTGCTAGAGTATTACAATCTCAGCCGCAAACGTACTGTAACATAGAACAAACTGTTTTTATCTGATCAGTGGTGTAGCTAGGAGCAGCTTCTTATTTGGGGGGGGGGGGAGGCTTGAAGGTTGGACTCACGATTTTTACCTCATGATAAATGAGACATTTTTCCCATGGAATTATTTATACAGTTATTTATAAGTGTTTAATAACACGCAAGTGCCTTAGAAATAGGCCTACGTCAAGCGATTATTCACTGTAATTTTTATTAGCTCTGCTAGGGATTGATACTCCTCATACACCACTTTTCTTGTAGTAAAGAGACGAGTACAGGTAAAAACGTATTTGGGGGTATTTGTCTGTGAATAAAAGTCTATATATGAGTATGCATAGGTGTTCATAAGTTTTATGCGTAAGGATAAAAAGAGTAAAAAGAAATATTGAGCATTGTGTAGCCCTCATTGAAAGACGGATAAGACAAGGTCTGAATATACGCTCCGTTATGCCATTCCCATAAGAAAAGTAAACAGAATTAAAAGAAATAGGTAAGACAAATATATAAGGGATATTGTGCACGAAGTGTAGGGTAGGCAGAACAAGATTTGAAAATAATATGGCATTTAAATAAAAAAGGAACAGTTTGGAGATCAGTATTATGACAGAGATTGAAAATCTAAGAAATTATGAGTAGCTGTAGACTTAAGAACAACTGCTTGAAACAAAACTTGTGGACGAAATAAATGTGTGGAGCCAATAAAAACAGATGCGATTTAGCTGCTTTGCAATGCTTAAAAGTAGGGCATAGTAAACGTCAACTTCTCTGATGTTTATTGAACGTTTTATTATTAATATCTGAGCTGGATCACTGGTCATATTTCCAATGATTGGCATTTGGCAATGGTCCCCCACATTTAAAAAGGAGATCGTAACGACTGTGATAATTCTTGAGATGTAATTCTGCTTCTTCTTCTTCTATGGCGTCACAGCTCGGAGTCGAATCTTAGCCTCCATAATCATCGGCCTCCATTTTGCCTGTCCTTAGCAAATGATGTCCATTGTTTTATTTTAAGTAAAGTATCAGCATTCCTTTAACACTGCGTCAATCCAGCAATTCTTGGATCTTCCGACAGGCCTTCTACGATCTGACTAAATAGTATTTTCCTAGGTATTCGGTTGCCTTTCATCCTAATGATGTGTCCTCCCCATTGCAGTCTATACAGTCGGATTTTGGTGGCCCGATCATTCCCTTTATATAGCCTCTATATATCCTCACTGTGATGTATACTCCATATCCCATTGACTTGGATTGGTCCATATATTCTCCTCAAAAATCTCCTTTCAAATGTACTCGGTTCGTTATGTTAGCGGCTTGTTTATTCAGAGTCCAACTCTCGCTGCCATAATATGTTATTACCGGTCTAATCATCTATATATATAAAACTCAAAGTCTGAGGATTTATAGGTACTGAATACAAATCCACACCGTTACACCGATTGTCACCAAATTTTGCACAGGTAACCTTTGACACAACGAGAAAAACACTGTTTAACTTTAAATTTAATATTTTGCCCCGTTCGCTCGATTTAGACCCTTTTAATTATGCCTTTCCGTTGACGCGCATAAAGATGTCAAAAACACCATGGAGACCAGAATTAATTACCATACTAACATGTAAATGAACAAATGGTACTTAGCTGCATCGGAACTCTAACTTTATCCGTTCCTGCAGTTTTTAATATGCGATTGTATAGATATATTTTGTAATTTTGTATACAGATACGTCTATATATTTTGTAATTGTCTTAAACGATTATAAAATATATGTTTATACGTATTTCTGATGATGCAATGAACAAGTAATGAAATATATTAAAACTACTACTAAAGATGTCAACATCACCATGGAGACCAGAATTAATTACCATAGTAACAAGTAAATAATCAAAAGCTATTAAGCGGCATCGGAACTGTACATTTATCCATTCCTGCAGTACATTTTCCAAGTTTTGTATAATATGCGATTGCATCGATATATTACGATGTGCAAAAGAAAAAGTGTACTAATTGTAAATTGTCCTATTACCTAATGCAAAGCGAAAATACGTGTTGTTTTCATTTGCGAGGTTAGTTGATGACAGTTTTTGGTTTTTAGTTTACTGCTGAAATAAATAGAAACCATGGTTGAGGAAAACATAACGTTTAATGTGTTATACAATGCTTCTAACACAGTAACAATTAAAATAAAGAATTTTGCGTTTTTGATTTAACAGGTACTTTGAAAATATCACCAAAGGCTTTATAAACGGTTACTTTTAAATCTCCAAAGGCTGTTGCACCAACATAATAATTTAGTACTAATTAAAAAGTACAAGTGTTGAAAACAGCTTTAGAGATAATTTGACTAATGAGTACAAAATTGTTATACGAGTTGACAAAACTCCATATAGACATAGACAATCAAAATTATATTGAAATACTTATTAATAGTCAAATATTTACGTGCGAATCCGCGGGTAATAGCTAATAACTTTATATAATGTGACCTTTGACTGACGGTGGATTTCCATTGTCTTGAATATAGTTGTCAACGAAGAATATGCTCTATTTGCGGGCTGTATCCTTTTCCTTATTTCCTTTATTGGTTCATTATATTTTGCAAATCCAACATCCCAAATATTAAAACCGATGAACTATTTTTAGGTTTAGTGGTTCGATTTTAAACTGTTCAGGTGTTCTGGTTTGCTTAGAGTGGTAATCATAACCTTTGTTTTATCTGTATTCACCTGTAATCCTACCTCTTCTGCTTCACTTTTGAGTTCTTGGAAGGTCTTTTTGCTTTTCCTTGGGATCTTGCCATAACATTAATATCGTCTGTATATCCTACAATATGGACCACTTTATGTTATAATGTTCACCTGCTATTAATTGAAAATTATCTGATCACATATTCAAGTACTAGGTTGAACAGGGTTCGTGCCAGCCCATCGCATTGTTTCAACCCTCTCTTGACATTAAAAAGTTCTGTTGTACCCGTTTGCAGTTTGACTTTGGCTGTCGTCTGTATCGTTGTAAATCTTGTCAGTTGTGTTAATTTAATGCGTATTTGAAGTACGACATAATTTCAAAAAGTTTATTCCTATCTACGCTGTTATACGCTTGTTTAAAATCTACGGAGATTTGTGTAAGGTGAAGTTTGTTTTCCCACATCTTTTCCATCAGTATTTTGACCGTAAAGTTTTGGTCTGTAATGGATATGCCACTTTGGAAGCCACCTTGGTATTCCCCCAATATTCCTTCAACATATGAATCCAGTCTCTTCTGCAGTATTCGAGTGAATATTTTGAAACGTGTACACAACATTGAGATACCTCTGCAATGTTTGCATTCTAACTTATTTCCTTTCTCATGAGTAGGTTGTAATGTGGTAATATTCCATTCTTCAGGCATATTTTCCTCCTTCCATATTTCTTGAATAAATTTATGCATCTCTTCTTCTAAGCCGCCATATTTTATTAGTTCATTTGAAATTGAGTAAATTCCTGGGATTTTAAAATTCCTCAAATGTTGTATAATATCTTCCACTTCCTGCAGACTGAGATCTTTTATATAATTGTCATTTACTTGCTGTTTTTCTTAGTTTCTTTTCCTTGTACTTGATACCTTTTGATTCAGCAGTTTATGAAAGACTTCCTTCCATCTTTGTTTTAATTTAATTAATTTCCTATTATATTACCTTCTTCACCATACAAAGATTTGTGTTTGCTATTAAGCCGTTTTTAATATTATTCATTTTTTGATAGGCCATATTTGTATTACTATCTGTGAATTCCTGTTTAATTGTATTGACTTCCTCTATGAGGTCTTTTATTGTTTTGGCTGACTTTATTAACTTTCCATCTTAATTATTCATATTTCTCTCTTCTCTGTCCAGTCGGTCTGTTGAGATATCGTTTATAATGTTTTCGTTTATCGTGCATCATTTTTCTTTATAATGCTTTCCATATATTTATCATCAAAAAAGGGATTATTTTCTCTCTTTTATGTCTGTTCCAAAACTTCCTTGGTCGTTTCTATTATTTTGGTCTTTATTTTCCGCTAATGTTCTTTGATTCTATTTGAATTTGTATCTATTATTTATAGCTCCGGAATATTAAATTTTTTAGCTATTACCTTTACCTCTGGGTCACAAAGCTTATATTTGTCCAGAGAAATTGTTTTAGCATTTGAACCTCGTGGTGTTTTCTTTATCCGCAATCTAACGATCGCTGTAACTGGAAGGTGATCTGTCCCACAACATGCAGCCTGAAATGATCTGACATCCATAATAATAGATGTTCCTCTATTCGCTATTAATTCTTGATCTATTTGATTGATGATTTTCTGGTCAGGTGACTTCCAAGTTTTTTTATGTATGTTCTTGTGTGGGAAGAATGTAGAGTTTATTCGCATATTCTTGTTGCTGCAAAATCAATAAACCATAGGCCACTGTCGTTGGTTTCCTGATGCAAGCTACGATTCCTAATTGTTCCTACATACTTTCTCGTTAGCACCTCCAACTATAACCTTTATATCATTTGACAGGATCTTGTTATATACATGTTCCAGTTCTTGATAGTGTGAATCTTTTGTTTCATCTTCCTTCTTTTCCATGGGTTCATAGATGCTGATAATGGCTATATTAAAGAATAATATCTTTAGTCTTATTTTACACGTTCTTTTGTTAACTGTATCAAACCTTTATATGCAGGATTTCAGTGCTTTCCTAATTATAAATACCACTTCTCCTGCGTTATTTTGCTCCCCTACTGAAGAACGTATAGTCTTTCGTATCCCATATTTATTGGCCAGTTCATTTCTTTTGTTAAACAGTTGCTATATTAATATGATATGTCATTATCTGCAGTAGTAGATCTTTCACTGCTCCTGTTCTCATCAGTGATCTAATGTTCCAAGTTCCTATTCCATAATCCAATTTCTTGTGCCTTAGTCGTCTCCGTTTCATTCCATCTATATTCCAAGCCATGATGATTGGTTCCTGAACATATTGGTTTTACGGGGTGGGCTTGTTGGCCCTTTGCCAAACCACTAACCAGGGGGGCCTGGTCATTTTTTCAGGGTTTCTGTCCTCTAGACCAGATGCTTTCACCACAGCTTAGAGCCTAGTCTACCCTGTATTTCTGTCGGGGTTTACCCCCTTAGCCTTTGAAGATCCCTCTTTATCGTAAAACAGCTATTCCCTCTGTTTACCCCAGGGATAGTGGGTTGCCTCTTCCGCCTTTTGCGCCATGCCGTAGGCTCCCTACTCTACCGCATTTGCCGTAGAGTTCTTCACCGTATCCCTAGCTAGAGGCCCCACACGGTGCTACCATCCGGAGCCAGATCGATCCAGGTTTTTTACAAGGCGTTACTCCTCCCCCTTCTCATTCCTCATCTCCATTCTGCGTAACACGTCTTACACATTTTATGCATCTATCTTAGCAAAAGGATTGAATTCAATTTCGGAAACTATTCTGTCTAAGGCCCAGCTACGATTTCAGAAAACACATATCATGTTTGGATTGCATCTTCACAATAGCTTAGGTCATTGAAAAGAACAGAGAATATCAGTTTACCTATATATCTTGTATATCGTACCCACATATCTGTAGTCCTTTCATCTATTTTGGAAAGGCATTTGGTAGCGTGAACAGAGGCAGAAGTATACAGTAGTCAAAAGAAGAGATCCTGCAGCACCTCGTTACAACCATACGAAGTCTCCCTCTGCAGAACAAAACTTTATTGAGAGGCAGGGAGACTGAGCGCAGCTCTCAGTGTGGAGTTAATAAATTATGGAGTAAGACAAGGGTGCTCGCTATCATCCCTTGCTTTCAATTTGTTTATAAATAATCGCATACACAATTGGCAGATAAATTTTCGGAGCATTTTAAGATTGGTAACGTACATGGCACGTTGATGTTTTGCTTATGACCATATGACCATTCTATCCTGCTGAATACCAAACTCTTAAAGCGGTTTGTAGACGTCTGAAACTCTTTGAAACGGATCTGCAAAGATTTAGGATTACAGATGTCCGCATTGAATACTAAGTGACGGCTTTGCGTAAAGCTGATCACATACAAGCAAAAGTTGTAGATGATACTGCTCTGGAGCACGTCAGTAATTTTTTTTTTACTACAACATACCACAAAACAGAAAACACTGTCTAACCCCCGTTTACACAATTTAGGCTCTTTCAATTATGCCCTACTCTTGACTCGTATAAAGATGTCAAAAACACCATAGAGACCACAGTTAATTACCATAGTAACAAGTAAATAATCAAATGCTATTTAGCGGAATCGAAGCTGTACCTTTATCCGTTCCTGCAGTACATTTTCAATGCTTTTAATATGCGATTGTATAGATATATTACGATGTGAAAAAGAAGAAATGTACTAATTGTAAATTGTCCTATTTCTTAATGTAAAGCAAAAATACGTGGTTTTCATTTGTGATGTGATATTGGTTTTTATTTGTAGTTTACTGCTGAAATAAATAAAAGCCATGGTTGAGGAAAACACAACGTTTAATGTTTATATGCAATTCTCATAACACAGGAACATTTAAAATAAAAAACCTTACGATTTTGAGTTACCGGGTACCTGTAAATTATACACGTGAACATCTCCTTCACTACACTGAATCAATATGTCTGCAACAATTGTACGTGTAGATAGACGTAGTGAGCTTCGTGTGGTTGACAGAAATGTAAACGTACATGAGCTCTGAGATATGAAGTTTTTTCTTTCTTTACTTTTTGCTGAGAACGAAATGTTTACCTTACTGTTCTTCAGACTCAGACTGCAATTCAACTATTCTCTCCCTGCCCTTCTGCCTGTCTGTTCTCAGTCGTTTTTCTGACTTCCCCACTGTCCCTCTTGTTCACTCTATCTTCCTTCGTCTAT
The DNA here is from genome assembly GCA_034769895.1 of Magicicada septendecula. Taxonomy (NCBI): domain Eukaryota; kingdom Metazoa; phylum Arthropoda; class Insecta; order Hemiptera; family Cicadidae; genus Magicicada; species Magicicada septendecula. The sequence continues at coordinate 542,652,442 of CM068367.1, read as the reverse complement.
TTATGTATGTTCACACATTTTTATTTCTTGCATATTATGTTAATTTTACGAACTGTGTTTTATGCGTTTCTCACGGCAAGAAAATTGGTAGAAGATTAAAGATCTTATTCTATAGTATACATACTGATATACACTTTCTATTATAGGGGTACAGTTGTATCTCTGTAATGGAACTGTATGACATCAAAGAGATGCTGATTCTGATCCTTATAAATCTTAAGAAGGAGTAAACATAAACTTTTAATAAACAGAATTATAAGATATGAATAATTCAAATGCGAACTGTGTCGGCGTTGTTTGTAAATTGGTAGAATGAAGGAAAATTTGTTTACCGTTATTCAAACTTATTACAGAGTTAAAGGGAATTTATTCAAATATCCCTGTTAGAAAAGTAATTGTTCGTAACAGTGACTAATTCTTGAATATCTAACTAAAATCGTCTAAATACGATATTCTGGTATAGACGTAGTTAACATTCCGTGTAACCGGATACTGGTAATTTAAGTTATAGGCCTAATTATTTAAATTTAAGTATTAAATTAATTAAATTAATTATATTAATTTATTACACCTATTAAAAAGTTAAGGCATCTTTCAGAACTAATAATACCAACTGCCTGGATCAAATCATATTGTGTCATCACAGAAACATATTCTGTCATTAATTAGGCTGTTGGCAACTTATGAATTTTCCGTGTCTACATTCTTGACTTGATAGTAAAGTATTAAAAAATAGAAGCATTATAAGCAGTGTGTATTATGAGTACCTATTAATACATGTATAAAAACGCACAAGGTGCTAGCGTTATGCTAGAACAGGGGGCTGTGTGCATTGTCCCGGTCGCAAGACGGTGAATGCTAGTAACGTGATCGCAACCCGATAACTCGCACGAACTAGCGTGTCAGATAGGAAACTATTAGATTACAAACAGACAGGAGTGCATGGGGCGTTTTAGCGCCCTGGAGTATATGCGGTGGCTGAACGCAGTAAGATTAACCCTAGTTTCTAGCAAAGCAGGGCTCCCATGTGTTCTCAGCACAGCGATGAGCTATGCACGATGAGCCTACGTCTAAGTCACTGCTTCGATTTGATATTAGCGGTTTGTCTCCACGCCTAGGATACTGTTAGGTGGCTTCCTTAAAAATTAATGTTCAGGAGCTGAGATCTGCTCAGAAGTTATTATAATCTATCATACAAGCTCCGAGAAAGATTACAAACATATTAATTATTTGACTTATAAAAATCAAAAACTTACAACTGTCATATCACCACAAATTAATGTTAACTGGAAGGAACAGAATAAGATCTAAAACTATTTATGGAATCAGAGATAATGATTTAACTTATGATACAAACATACAATTATTTATGCAGACACATGGACATCATTCTGGACGTGATGACGTAACTTATGTAATATACAGCCAATCTTTCACTAATGATTTTCTGTAAGAAACTAGAGAGACTTTTGTAAAAAAGCCTGAATAAATATGCTCTCACTGTTAGTTGATCATATTACAACTTCTGACTGTTTTTAGTTTCTGACTATTGCACTGTTAAGGTAAAATTTGAATCCTACAACAGTTTTTCATACAGAATATGTGTAATTCATAATTACAAACTATGGAACAGAATCGGAAATTTAATTAATAAATTTGTGTTAATGGTTATAATCACAAACAGAACTAACACTGTTGCGCACCATTATAGAAAAATTATTCCACTTAGCGCTTTGAAGCTTCACATCTCATCATCAGATCGGAAATTTTAATTCTGTTTGAGAATCGGAAATGTTTGAAGTTAAATTTGTATTATTATTAGTGATGTTGTTATTGTTACTACCACTACCACCACCACCCTATTGCTTCTACTATTATTACTTCTATTATTTGTAATTCTAGTAGTAGTAGTTTTTACGAGGATAGACAAACAAAATTTGCTAAACAAATGTCTACACTTTGCTGAAGGGAGCACACTTCTCTGTCTGGGGGTTTAGGTACTATACACAACTCATTAAAAATCACCTGGAACTCTTTGACATATTTCTTAGCAGCAGCAGCAGAAGCAGTAGCAGTAGTAGTGGTAGTAGTAGTAGTAGTAGTAGTAGTAGTAGTAGTAGTAGTAGTAGTAGTAGTAGTAGTAGTAGTAGTGGTAGTAGTAGTAGTAGTAGTAGTAGTAGTAGTAGTAGTAGTAGTAGTAGTAGTAGTAGTAGTAGTAGTTTGCTTCTTTCTGAACCAAAAGGAAGTAGTAGTCACAGGTAATTGGCAAGATTGAGTTCAGTGTGAAGATCGTGAGATACCGTTACACTGAAGGCGATACAATTACTGCATAGAACGACGAACGAGGTGTGAAATTTGACGTGGAGACAGCTGAAGTGTCGTGGCAGTGCAGACAGACAGGATGGTAACGCCAACTTGCGCGTTCCGTAAGTACCGAACGGGAATTTTGTTCCATCCTAACTGATGTGTGAAAAACTCGCTCTAACTCCCTCTCACCTACGTACCGTTTGCTTCGGAGTCTCCTTCTCATTCTGTCTGTTACATACACACCTATACGCTTATACAAGTATATCTCTGTACGAATTTCAATATTTTTTTAGTTTATTATAAGTGCCATATTATAACAAATTAACTCGCTAAAAAATGAATTCTTTTTCTTAAATCTGTATTTCATTTTTATCATTAAACATAATGTTCATGGTAGTTTGCTAAGACGCCTCTCAGAATTAAATATAGTTGCCAAAATTAAAGAAAAATTTTCTCTTACTTTAGACATATCTTGTCGTTTTAAACTACACTACAAATACAAAACTGCTGCTTTACACTAGCTACACTATGTTATTGCCTATGAAGGATGTTACACAATTGGTTTTTTTAGTCAGTTATTACCGCTAATCGTCAAAAGTATACTTTCAAACAGTTGTAGTATAGTATTCACTGTTTTTATACTCTGTGTGTGTGTGTGTGTGTGTGTGTGTGTAGTTATGTAATGCGGGAAAAGTGTTACACCATTTAAAAACATTCTACGTGTTTCTCGGATGTTCCAGTGGAATCCGGCTGTAATGTCCTGTGCGTACGTGATCTCACAGAGTTACAGACATTTCTAGACTTCAAGGAGACTTTTCTAGACTTTCCCAGCCGCGCGCACTGTGCCAAGGCCGCAAACAATTACGGTCTAGTGTAGCGCTGATGCGTACTAAAGATGTTCTGGAATTTCGGAGGGGTATAAGTACAAGTACTCAGCGACGCTCAGTTTCTGTATGAGTTATTGTCGGGCGATTTACACAGTGCGGTTCGAAGTATTGTGGCGAAGCGTTATATGTTTTATAACTGCACGGGACAATTGTAATACAATTGTGTTTTATATCAGTTGACATTTTTATTGCGTGTGAACAATGATTTATTGTTTGTTGTTGTGTGAACAATTATTTGATTTGTTGTAAGAAACCATCTTGCTGATTACAAACTGTTTAATTGTGATAATTAAAGTTATTGCTTTGTGACATAATTGGTGACTTGTATTTTGTTTTCCACTGTACCATACGACGCCGACGATCAGTAGACCGTTGCAACAGTGGGTCAGAAGTGCGACTGAACCGTCAACAGTGGAAACAGTGGATACATTGTACAAGACTAGTGTAATTCGTAATTAATCTGTAAACATGGATGCCAGCCAGATGATGGAAGCTTTCCAAACGCTGCTGTGGCAGACACAGGAAGAAGCAGAAAGACGACAAAAGAAGAACGAAGACAAGAAAGAGAAGAAACAGAAAAACGACAGGATGAGAGAGCGGAAGAGAGACAGAAAACTCTCCTGCTGGAAACAGAAGAAAGACAAAAAGCACTGTTGCTCGAGTCGGAAGGACGACAGGCAGAAGAACTAAGCAAGAAGAAGATAAAACAGAAGCTCTTTTTGAAGCTACGCAAAAAAAAAGTTGCAAAAACATACTACCGCGGAATTGGGACCCCTTCGACTTTTGCGAATTACGCAGGGATCTGAATGGTGAAGAGGTAAGGTTGTCTACAGTCGAAAAATCTGTATCAAATATAGAACAAACGAAATCTACTAAAATATCTGTCATAGAAGACTCAATGGCAAATATAAAAGAGCAAATTAAAAATGAATTTGAGCAGTTCGTGAAGACAGAACTGAAACAAATTTCTGAACAGACTGTATTAATGATAAACACAGAAAAGACAACAGAGAAAGTCACCTTGCCTGTGGTTAGAACAGTTCATGTCAAGGCACCAACCTTCAACGGAAGCACACACTGGGCCACATATCTACGCCAATTTGAAGCCGCCGCATGCGCAAATAATTGGACAGAAAAAGACAAGGCAGTTTTACTCGTTCTCGCACTAAAAGGACCTGCCGCAGAACTACTACAGGAAGTGCCACCTAACAGCCAGGACATCTATGACGAATTGATTAAAGCTTTAGAATTACGGTACGGTGATAACCATTTGCGAGATGTGTACTACGCTCAGTTGAGAACAAGACGACAAAGTTCCGGGGAGAGTCTTCAAGAGTTTGAGGCAAGTATCGACAGACTAAATAGATTAGCCTATCCTGAAGCACCAGAAGATTTTCGAATGAGGTTTGCGGTGCAGCCATTTATCGTTGGCATCGGAGATTGTGAACTTTAGCAAGTGTTACGAATGGCAAGACACCGAAATAGCTCAGAAACTCTTGTTCACGCCCTTGAGTTTGAAGCTGCCAAGTCAGCGTCCCGCTACATTAATGGGTTTGTGCCATCACATTGCAGTCAGAAGATCACTGTACCACATTGCCGTTACTATGGATGTAGAAAAACAACGTTGTTGGACAAACAATTCAGAAGTTCAAGAGCGCCGCAACGATTTGAACAATGAGAAAAAGACAGAAGACCGAAGTGTTGTAACTCTGGAAAAAGTGGTCATCTACAGGTAGACTGCTGGGAGAAGAAAATACCGACAGAAGGGAGCGATTACTCCAATTGGAGAAGTAAAGCTCCAGAACAGCACACAGTTTCTACGTTACATAGGACCAATGGAAACTTGATTGTGAATGGATCTGTGGAAGGTAAACCAACATCATTTACAGTTGACACGGTCGCAACAGTGTCCATTGTACGGCCCGACTGACTTAGTCAGCATAGTCAGCAACCGGCAGCCTCTTGTACAATACAGACTGTGACTGGAAGCCCCGTCAAGGTGCTAGGAAAGGTAGACGTACGTGTACGCCTGGGTCTTCTCGAGTTTATCCACCAAATGCTCGTTGTAGACATTGTTGATGAAGTGATTCTTGGCATGGACATAATGGAAGAACCCGTGGAAAACGTTCTTGAAGGTGTAGTCACGCAAGAGTTTGTTGACGAGAACCAACCAGACTTGGACCAGCTAATGGCGTATAGGTCTTTATTACATGATGCAACGGGAGTGATTCCCGCAAAATTAGTGGTTGAGCGAAAGACTCATATTCTTGGAAACTTAATGTTTGGATCACACGAGACTGAATTCGAAGAACCGGAGAATTATCTTTAGCATGTAGACCAGCTATGTAGATCGCCTGGCCAAGTATTACTTCAGAGACGGGTTGACAGTTCGGGACGAACAGACTTAAGAAGGGGCCTGTGTTACGTAATGCGGAAAAATGATACACCATTACAAAATATTCTACGTGTTTCTCGGATGCTCCAGTGGAATCCGTCTGTAATGTTGTGTGCGTACGTGATCTTAACATGCGTTTGCGAGACTTTTCTAGTTTTTGCCAGCCGCGCGCACTGTGTCAAGGCCGCAATCAATTACGTTCTAGTGTACAGGCGATGCATAGTATGGATGTCCTAGAATTTCGGCGGAGAATAAATACAACTACTCAGCGACGCTCAGTTTCAGTTTGAGTTATTGTCAGGCGATTTACACAGTGCGGTTCGAAGTATTGTGGCGAAGTGTTATGTGTTTTATAACTGTGCGAGACAAATGTAATACAATTGTGTTTTATATTAGTTGGTATTTTATTGCGTGTGAACAACAATATTGTTGTTTGTTGTGTGAACAATTATTTGATTTGTTGTTAGAGACTATCTTGCTAATTACAAATTGTTTAATTGTGATAATTAAAGTTGGTACTTTGTCACTTAATTGGTGTCTTGTATTGTGTTTTTTACTGTACCATACGACGATCAGTACTCCGTCGTAACAATGTATACACACACACACACACACACACACACACACACACACATATTTCTATACATATGTGTGTGTGTTTTAACGGGGACAGACAAGCTTGTGCAATTCTTAACCGGTTTTTTTTTTGTGAATAATAAGTTATTTGGTTACTGAGTGGTGGCGAACTGCGTGTGTGTCTATACAGCGTTTCTGAAGCGTGCGTGTGTGTGTGTTACGCATCACTTGATCGAGGGAGAAGAACAAAAGTCATTGTGTATAGTGTATTTAACTTGTGCCAATCCAAAAATACAATTACCTAATTAAATATGTTTATTTGACAAAAATTTGTACACAGGCATTAGTTACAGCAAAGCGAATGATTTTATTTTAAGACGAGCAAAATGACTCACATATGTTGATACAATTTGAAGGTGAAAGGTAAAAGTACAACCGAAATATAGACAAATTAATTAATTACTTAGTTAATTAACATGTGACGTGCAACTAATTAATATCTAAATAAAGGAAAAAATATCACGAAAATATATTCAAAAATGTCTTATGAGTCTATTAGTTTGCACATAAACACTAATTATAAGTGCGAATATCTGAAAAATGTGTTGTGTGAAAACTGACTGTGTCAGTTTCCTCAGCAGCATAAGACAGACGCTAATAATTTGTTCACGGGGACACAACGTCCGATTGCTCAGCGACATAGGACAGACACCAATCATTCTAAGATGGGGGACAATGTTCAACGGACAAACGAGAACAGACTCCGGCACCAGGAACATCATCATCATAGGCATCATCAGGAAGCTAAACATACACACGCAACAGTGAAAAATAACCAATTATATTTTTATAAACAAATATACTCAACTAGTATAATCACTGTATAAAAATAAGGAAGAAATAAATCATTATGCATAGTTTAATTACAAAAATTAAAAGAATTTAGGCATGTAATTGTAACATCTGTTTTTGAGCAATGTTTTCTAGTTAGTTAAAATGGGTGAACAATAATTAATGTTTACTGAAATAATGTAAATAGTGTGTTTTAGTAAAAGTACTGCAAATAAACAATTAACTTTATTATAAATATTTAATTGATACCAGATTTGCAAAATTGAAAAATAATTACTTGAAATTTTATTTTGTAATACCACACACTCAGGTAATCAAGGCAACTTTTTATTTGTTTTTAAAATAATTTGGCAATTTGATAATTGTTTTTTATATGCGTTTTATGTTTATTATTTCTATGTTTGTATCTGTCTTTGTTTTATTGTTTGTATATTATTTATGTGTAATTTATAAGGTGTATACTATGACTAATACGTATAGAACAGATTCTCTTAAATGCAATATTTAATAAACATTTTTTTTTTAATTTTAAAGAATCTGTTCTTTCTTATAAATAAATGTTTTATTAAAATGTATTCTACACCACAAAATCTTTTCTCCTCTCTTCTCACATAAAATTTATTATGCAAGAAAAGGGACTTCATGTTACTAACACAGAAATCCCACGACCTAGCTGGTAAGTTATTTGATAGTTACGTTGAGTACTTCAGATGCACAAAATATAAAAATTGTAATGTTGCAATATATATTAAGATAACCCTTGCTTAAGAAATCGTTTGTTCATATGATGATAGTGATTCTAAAACTTACACAGACGATGATTTGGAATTTTGTTGTGTCCACTGTTCCGTAACCATATAAATCAGTAGACATATCATTATCAATAAAAAGAACACCCCTCTATCGCGTTGCGTTTGCGTTCGGGTAAAGACATCTGTAGATGCAAAACCAAAAAGTATTTCCAGTAACAACATTTCATACCACTTGTCGCCTCTGGCAAATTTGGCACATTTTACAGGAATGGGTCAGACCAGCATTTAAAATGATTACTCGATCAAAAATTAAAACGTATTTCACAAACCGATGATAATCATTTTCTATCAGTTACCAAACATGGCAATTAATTGTTCCAGAAGAAACAATCTCAGTAATTTTAGTTGATAAGAAAGTTACAGCAAGTACAGTTGTACATAAATTACAATGAGACCTACATGGATGTGCATTTAATGTTTTGTATTGCAAATAATATGAAACTGAATTGTATCCCAATATTTCTGAACAACCTATATTAAGTTTGGATTCAGCCAGTTTGGAGAGCGAACGGCTTTCGGAGTCACAGTGGTAATACTAAATCATTACCACTGTTAATGTCAACAAATAAACACATGACGTCATCCGTCATGACGTTATTGTAGGTAGTGCTAGACATATAGACCAACTTCTAGCATACATTAACTCCATCAATCTGATATTAAATTTACAAAAGATATAGAGAATAAAGGCGAAATAAAGTTCCTAGACCTTACCATAAAACGCTATGCAAGCGAACATCATTTATCTAAACACAGAAAAAATATTCAAAAACATATTTTATTTTTACAAATCTCTTATTATACTTATCTCTTTTCTGTCTATTGTTATTCCTGCTACATAAATCATGAACGCACATATTGATCCACGCTAGGTTCTCGAGACCTCAAGAATCAAAATATTGTCTTGACGGCCGCATGGATCGTGTTATTGTATAGTGTAGACTGAATAACTGACACCAGATTCAGTCACTAAAAGTAACTCTGATACAATTCTTCATAGTAATAAATGTCCAAAACACCGTAATGTAACAAACAAAGCAATGGAAATGAGACATTAAGTATAAGGTTACTATTTAATACACAATAATCACTAAAACGCAAATTAAAATAACAATCAGTCCAAACTGCACTTAATATTGCTGATCCCAAAACTGTAGTCGGCCGGCCGCTGGCATTTTCCCCCCCCCCCGCATTCAAGAATAATCTTCCATTTTCCGCGAACGCCTAGATAATAAATTGCGTTGTTACAGGCATTGGAATGCCTATAGAACAATTGACAACGCGTGGGATGCGCGTCTGGAAGAAACCCAAGCGTTACCGTATTTATAGTGTCACAGAACACTTCTTATCCGTCATCTCTATACCGGAATATTAATTTCTTAGACTCTAGTCTGCTTTATATACAAACTGAAACTGAATAAGGTTACAAATATTAATAAAATAGTGTTACATCATAAAAGCCCAGAGCTTGTTTTCATTCTCTGTTTCAAACATAACATATTTTGTGGTAATATTGACTTTCTGACTCTTCCTAAACCAATTTAGCAATGGTTCACGTAATAAATAAAAATTACACGCAACCAGTTATTACAACAGAAATGATATGCACCAAAATATCAGCAGCTAACTTTAGATCTATTCGTATTAATAATATCAATTTTAGTAAACTATTTCTTATGTCAATGAACAGAGCGAAGCATGTTGAATTAAATGCTGTGTACAGAATATAATTAATTTAAAATAAATTAGTACATCAAAAAAAGTTATCTTCTTATAATTTCGTTTTAATTTAATATACCTTTGTTAAAAATATTTATGCACAGCACCGAATATACAAACACGTAAAAGAAGAGAGCCACGAAACGTATTAAACATCATGACTAACTTGCAGCATAAATTACGTTTTACAGCAGGGCTGAAGAAATATTTTATGGAACTTAGCGTAATATTACGTGAATATTTCGGTTTTAACATAGCAGGCTTATATTGCTAGGAATGTCTAGAATCAAAGCCTCACACTAAAGAAAAAACGTGAAAGGAAAATTAACTGAAAGTCGCTGACAGAAGTAACGATGACTCGACGCTTTGATGCTTATATATTGGCTAACACCAATCATCTTCGCTTGGATTACAAGTGACATGCAATCCTGGCTGGAAATTGTTTCGTTACGCAATTCGATTATTGGTTCACATTAGAGAATTCAGTCTAGGTTTCGATGATTTAACGGATTGCTCACGATGCTTCAACACACGATAGTTCAATGTATCTATTTCCATACTTACGCCAAATCTAAACGACGGATCAAAAGTTTCGCAAACATTAGAAGTAACATTACAATTACAATATAGTGATAATTCTATATTAATACGTTTGGGCCGTGTAACCTCATATCGAAATTTTTACGCCCTATGATAGTTCAGCGTAATTGCATCATGTACGTCGTTAAACCTAATGCCGACGGCAATACCCAAAACGGATTTTGTTATAGCCATTCGTCTCAAAATTTAGCAAAGTGTCTTCGAACAAATGACTATATTAAATTAGATGATCTGGAATAAAAGTAACTGTAAAAATCAATATTACACCCGCTCTAACGACACGAATTTTTCGTATCTATTGTATCATGTCAAACGGACTTGTCAGGATAACTTTCCTGCTATTCTGATTGTCGGAATGTTTGTGTGTTTGGAGGATGTTTCTTGCTTCCGGACGAGTCCCAGTCTCATTAAAGGCTCCCGTATGTTTTGTTTTCAACGAAATTATTGCCTGCAGTGGAGAATATTAGTTAACCAGCCCAGCACTTACACTGTGAATGTTGGTTAATTGAATATTTTAACTATTCGTTCATTCTCTCTTCCTCAGTTTATAACACTTTGGCTGTCACCCTGACTCTCTCTCTCTCTCTCTCTCTCTCTCTCTCTCTCTCTCTCTCTCTCTCTCTCTCTCTCTCTCTCTCTCTCTCTCTCTCTCTCTCTCTCTCTCCCTCACACACACACACACACAATAGACCTATGTAACGTATTTAACTAATACAGTTATTTGTAATATATTTTAAGGTTTTCATTCAATAAATGGAAGCAAGAGTCGTTTACTTACTCTTTTCGACGTTTTTTGCACAAAACGCACCATCCCTTCGAACGCGCGCGCGCGTGTTTGTGTTGTGCGCGCACACTGTGAGACTATGAGAGCAAATTCTCCGTGACGCTGTAAGGGGAATCTGACCAAGATTGAAGAAATCCATTCAGATATTTTGGTGCGGAATTTTCAGTTCCTCCAATGATTTTAAGTATATTGTAATACACTTATCATGATTTATACAGACAGTTGAAGGTGAATTTCACAAACATTTAATAGGTTTATGACTTACGAGTCGTCTTATTACTTACAACTGTCAGCACTATGACATAATGTCTAATATTATAATGTGTGAAATAAGTTAATAAAGCGGAAAATATTTTTATTTATCCACGAGTACATAATACAAAATTGCAAAAAGATATGTATATGTAGGAAATACTAAAAGCGTAGAGCTTGTAATATTAATAACTTTGGGAGTAATAATAATTGTAGTAGTATCAGTTGCAGTAGCAGCAGCAGTTGTGGTAGTAGTAGTAGTAGTAGTATTAACAGGCACAAAATAAATAAAGAGAAACAGTTTCAACCTGTTGTTTTCGACATTTAGGAATGAATATAATGATTTTTTTTTTGTCTTCCGTTTTCACAGTTTTACTATAACAAGTCATTTCTATTTTCATACAAAGATATATGCTGAATGGTGCGGCGGAAAGTGTTGCGACACCGTGCGATGTGTCCTAGGTAAACGGTGGCAAGACGATGCGTGCGGTGCGGTACGTGCGGTGTGATGGTCGTTCCCAATCAAACTGCTTCAAGATAATGACCTTGTCCAAACTGAACACGTGACACGTGTGATTCGTAAGATGTTCGCCATCGCACCACACGCAATGTTTGTAAACCAAACTGATTTTATTATTACCGTAGTTGTCGTCCGGCAAGCAGTAGTAATGGAAGTGTATTTCTGAAGTACAAAAGAAAAGTGCTCTATAGAGTAAAAGAAACCCACACTACAAGGACCGTACAATTGTGAACAAAGAATGGGATATTTGCAACTGAAAGTACAGGGTTTTTAAGTAAGCTGTAATTAAATATAAGTTGTTTGATTTTAAGAAGAGCCAGATGACCCCAAGGCAAAAAATAGATTCCGGTGTTTCGTTATTTTCTTCATCTACAAGTTTAGTTTGATCAAAATAGTACAGTAGATCTTAGCAATTCTGTGTATTATATCATATTTTATAAAGATTTTGTGTGGGTATGTAAATATAAAATTGACAACATGCGCATCAAAATTATAAAATATTTTTATAAAATCAATATGTATGAAATAATAATATTTTTACAATATTTGTTTTTGTAATAATGATCATATTACTTTTGTTTGGTGCGACATTTACTATGATGTCAGCTATGCTACTTTCATTTTTGTTTTAAATTCTTATATATAGGCCTACAGAAAGTAATACAGTTTTTATATAGGCCTAATCAATACAGTTTGATTTTCTTGAGTTACAAATTTTAAAGTGTGTTTGCGAAGTGACAGTGTTCGCCCAGAATTTACTTATTTTGTTTGCTTCTTTACATATTCAGAGACTATTAATTTATACGGAAAAATATATGGTCATCAGACTTCCGTACATTCTTTATTGTTCCAATATTGTAACATGAGTTTGACATCAAATGTTCTAATTTTATTCAGCGAGAAGGATTCACAAAGGGTGTTCCGCACATTTTCTGCTGCTCTAGACGTACGATTGTTTGCTTTCGAGAATTGCAGGTTATGGTTTCGTCTTATTACATTATCTTCCAAGACGTTTGTGTAAGCATCTTGTTCCATGTCAGTTATAGTACTATGCAAAATACAAATTGCCTTTTCAATGTTAACAGCATTTTGTATCGCGTTTCAATTGGTTTCAATAAAATCTAGAATTTTGGAGAACTTATACCAAAAGCACACTCTACTGACATTCTAGTACGTGATAAACGGTAATTAACACATGGTGCAGCTGTACTGTTTTGAACTCTTTTTTTTTAGGATAGGGTCTCAGTAGGTAAGTTTTTAAAGGAAATGTTTCATCTAATACAAGCACAAATAGAGCTTTTTGTTAGACCTTAGGTAGCTGCAAATCTTTTGGTATTGGTAAAGAACCACTTTTGATATTTCGATAAATTTCTAAATTAGAAAATACTCCTGAATCGCTATCATTCCCATATGCACACACATTGATAATTAAAAATCGCCGTTTATAATTGAAAAACATGCTGCCTTTATAATGTTTATATTAATTAGCTGGGCATTTTATTCTTATATGCTTTCCATCAATACACCCTACACAGTTAGGGAAGTTCTATTTTAGAAAATAATTTTTGCTACCTGTTCAAGATCTCCAAGATTAGACAGAGGCATATGGCTTTTCTGAAGTGAATCCCAAATTTTCTTGCAAACCTCTATTACTATAGATGCAAAACGGATTTCAATATCCGTAATATAATTGCAATTTGTCTGAATGCAAGTTAGACCTAAAACAAAAGGAAAAATATCTGTTCTTTTGTTTGCTTTCAGAGGATAATGCTAGAAAAAATGACCGAATTTATAAAAGAGTTTAAAAAAATTCCTAAAGGCAAATCAGGCGATTCCCAGGATCGTCTGCAACTTATGCTGGAAAGTGGCAGTATTTTAAGAATTTGATCTTTTTAAAGGATACAGTAGTTCCAAGAGAGATGAGGGAACTGAGGGAAGTTTTACAAGATACACAGGTCCCTGGTAGGAACAAAAATGAGTTCAACGAATACGAAAACTTGGAAGAAGCTACCAGTACTAACTGAAACAAAAATATTGGCACTTTCAATGTGGATCTGACTGAAACACAGACATTATCTGGTCCTCGAGCTACGGAAATACTACCTACTTCGTCCAAGTCAACGCTACCTCGTTCAAAGAGGAAGAGATTTTTCGAATAGAACATCGAGATAGAACGACAATTATTAGATATCGGGACTAAAATACTTGCACTCATTGAAACCCTTGAAGATGAAAATTCTGTTTCCGAGGTCATTATCGAGGAAGTAAAAAGTATGGATTTTTGTAGCAGTTACGAGTTAGAAATAAATTTCAAAAAAATATAGCTGCAGGACCTATCACAATCCCTATCAAATAATGTCAATTCTACTATTTCAAATAATTCTGTGTCCTCAACTACTGCTGCATCATCGGTTCACTCAAATTACTCAAAAATTTCTTCACCAGTTTCTTCTGTCAACTCACTTTACTCTTGTAATCCTCCGTTCTTTCTTTCTCATAATTATGAAAGTATTAACCCTTCACCTCATGATACAAATGTAATGTACACAGAACAATTAAGTTAGTAATCTGCATTATGTATTCTTAAATTGTCTTCTTAAACAATTAAATAAAAGCATTATAAATAATATGATTATTCAGTCACTTACCTCAAAGGAAGCAAAAGCCTCTCTTCCACAGAAAAAAAAGTATTTAGTACATACTAATATTGTGTAGTAGAGTTTTTATTATTATATACGAACATTAACAGTTGAAAATACTTCTAAACAGAATAATACTACTGAAGTACTTTTATATAAACTGAATTGTTAAGATTTGTTCTTAGTTTATAATTAGATATATTAACGTAAAGAATATACACACAGAGAGCACTAAGTGATAAGTAATTTTCTTGCAATCAACTCTGTCATTCATTCCAGTAGCTCTCATTACGCTTTACGCATAAAAAGGTTAACATACGATTTAACAAAAATTTGTCTCACTCACACGCGCGCGCTCGTATCTCCGACCGTTGATTGTGCAAAAGCACACTGTACGTATGTTCTTCACTTACTCTTGTACTATTATAAAACTTCCGTGAACCCTGTTTCTCTTTCACATTCTCATCCCCCTCACTCTTTCTCATTCTTCCTCTCTCTAACTTCAACTCCTTTTTCACTTTCAAAGTCTTTGCTATGCAAAGTTTCTAGACGGGAACAGAGCTAATTGCCCTCGTGTTTGTTTTAGCAATAAAATGTTCGTCCCCCCACTGTGTTATAGGCTCAATGGCGTTGTTTCCACAATGTACTTACAGAAATGTTATTTGGCGTCGTTTGTTTCAGAGTGAAAATTAATTAGATATGTTATTCCGCGAATTGTACTAGCGTTCAGCATTTTTATTTTGTTC
The DNA here is from genome assembly GCA_034769895.1 of Magicicada septendecula. NCBI lineage: Eukaryota > Metazoa > Arthropoda > Insecta > Hemiptera > Cicadidae > Magicicada > Magicicada septendecula. The sequence goes on along the minus strand of CM068367.1, from coordinate 542,637,353 downwards.
AGAGAGAGAGAGAGAGAGAGAGAGAGAGAGAGAGAGAGAGAGAGAGAGAGAGAGAGAGAGTGGGGATAAAACTATTCCTAAAGCATGTCGATAAAGAAGTAATGTTGTAGGGCGACGATCGGATATTGCTGATGAACGCTAAATAAACTGTAGAGACGTAATTTTAAAATAATTTCCAGCTGTTAACAATGATGCTTTTTATACCGTATACAATCCTTATCCTAAATTGTGTATGTATTAAAGTCGATTATTTAATTGCTACGTTGATTAACATAAAAAGTGAATTAGGTTATTTAAAACAAAACTTATATTTCCAGTAACATTAAGACGAGTAAGTGTTTATTTGAAGCGTTGAGGTCTACTTAGAAGTTTATTGTTTTCATCAATTTTACATCAAATATTGTACGTATAGATTTACTTTCTTCGATATGGCAAATCACCTAACAACTACATAACAGTGACTTTAATGAATTTTCATAAGAGCCTATAAGTAAAATCAGAAATAATACATTATAAGTAGCTGTTATTCCTGTATACGATATGATATACTTTAGTTAAAACATTAATTAAAGTAGACGGAGTATATGCAAAAACAGCGGCAATTGAATAAGATTAGGTTAATTCCTCAAGGAAGTCCAGCGCTAACATAAAGTCTGTAAAAGAAGTAAAATCAGGACATTAGTCAATCCGATATTCTTCCAGTAATGTAGGCGTACACGTCACAAATATAGCTGTCAATATACGAGGGGGTACCCAAAAATAAGAGAAAATTTTTTTTAAAGCTATGTATTTAATTTTTTTTTACAAAACAACCTTATCATCTTCAAAGTACTCCCCATTACACTTAATACATTTGTCCAAACTGCGATCCCATTCCTGGAAACATTTTTCAAATTCGTCTGTTGTGATGGCCAACAGCTCCTGCCTCGTTTTTTCCTTTACCGCTTCCACGTCATCAAAACGTTGTCCTTTCATGTCCCTCTTCATTCGCGGAAACAAGAAGAAATCGCACGGAGCGAGGTCAGGTGAGTAAGGGACGTGGGGCAAGGGAGTCATGTTGTTTTTTGCTAAAAACTGGCGCACTGAAATGGCTGCGTGAGCAGGTGCATTGTCATGGTGAAAAAACCAGTCCCTCGTCTGCCACAAATCGGGCCTTTTTTGTCGCACATTGTTACGCAATATTTTTAAAACCTCCAAATAGAAAGCCTGATTAACAGTCTGACCTGGTGGGACGAATTCATAATGCACTACCCCTCTCACATCGAAAAAACAAATGAGCATCGTCTTGATGTTTGATTTCACTTGACGAGCTTTTTTTGGGCGAGGCGACAATGAAGTTTTCCACTGGCTTGACTGTTGTTTAGTTTCGGGGTCGTAACCATAGCACCATGACTCGTCATCAGTAATGACCTTGGAAAAAAAATCTGGGTCGGTTCGGAGCTGGTCTTTCAATGCACGGCATGTTTCAACTTGATTCTCTTTTTGGGTACCCCCTCGTAGCTGTTATAATGGTTCTACTGTACAACACAACAATCCGTTGGATTTTCGTAACAATATTATGTTTTTAATACATGCAGAATTGTTTACTGATTAATATATTAGGGTAGATATCGTAGAAAACAAGGTTTAGTTAGGCAATGTTAGGTTAAAGTAGGTTGCGACGTAACTCCGGGACACACGGTCAAATCCGGTCTCTACTTAAGTATTTAATTATACGATATTAATTATACGGTATTATCTGTATTGTACAGATATTCTGTAACAAATTGTTGAGTGAAATCAATATACTCTTAAGCGCAAATCACTTAGTTCTATTTACAAGGAAAATAACGAATAGAAATGGAAAAATTCCTTTCTCTGAGGGACTAATAAAAGACGTATATAGCCTGTGACAGGTAACAATCCTATGTACTATATTTTATTTTCTCTTGCGTGGATGCAATACAGTTTAAAGGCAAGGAATAGGAGTTATTAGTATTTAATTTATGGAAACGTGCATGGACAAAATATTAAAAGAATGATAAATTTATTACATAGAAATAACAATACAACGCAGAAAACATATGTGTCAACACATGTGCAGGTGAAATTACCTGTAAACGTAAAGAGTAGAAAAAACAAATATTCAATACAGAAGCAACACTCTCTGCAAGACTGTCTTAAAGATTACGAGGAAATTCTTTTATTTTATCTTAAATGGATATGCGTTTGCCTTCTTTATCCAAAATGTGCCTGGTGCTTTGCACTCACATAGAAGAAGTAAACACGGCTCCAACATTATTAAAATATAATTATATACAATTATGTAAAAAAACTACCATTAACAGAAGGCTGTAGTAATAGAAACTGAAGCTCATATTTTGCCAAAGTTTACTTGTAAACAGGAAAATATTTTAAAATATGATACCGGATGATTCTGGTATTATCAAAGTAGTAGTAGCTGGATTGCCTAATGTAAGACGATCGTTGTACAAGGATTGTAGTGAGGCCAGAACTAAACACTTCAGCTTCAGCCGCCCATTGTTAACAAAATACCCATTTTTACAATGTGAGTCGATCTACTGGTTAAAAAATATAGCTTGATTCTACTGTACGCAAATGACTCGTAGCCGGTACGTAAAGCTTAGAAGGCAGTCTTATTTTTGTTAATGTACTCAAAAAGTTGTAAACGTTTACAGTACATAAATATCGGTATGGAGAACCATACATGACTTCCATGTTCCAAGATTTATATTTAAAATCATTTTCGAAATGAAATATTTCCATAGGAACTACCTTTTTTCAGCCTTAACCACAGTACTGTGGTCACTAACGTATACACCTGAAGTTAGGGCACTCGATTTTCACTGATAGCAGTCGATGTCAATGCCGAAATGTCTGGTTTTGCAGAAAACATTGGACCTTGGCCAAACAGCCCAGGAAGGAATTTTAACAACAAACTACTTCTTTTTTGCCGATAATATAGTACACATATAAAAATAGCATAAAATTAATGGCTTGTAAAAGTTAATGTTTGATCTCAATTAAGTAGTGCCCAAGTTTCCAAAATTTTAATATTATGATGTCCGTAATCAAAACATCAGAGCAGGTTTTAGTGTATATGAGGGTACACCGTGGACAAAAAATTTCAACATTTCCTATGGAGCGTTTGCTCAGAGTAAAACCGCGAATCTACAGTGTACGTTTCAAGGAGCGCTCGAAAGTCTCTCATGGACCCTGAGCATCTTGCAGAGGGTTCATTCCCTAAAGACGAAAAATCTGTCTACGAACAGTTCCTCTGTAAACACGTGCAGTTACACTGGCCAGCGATCCACAAGAAGCAAATCCACAGGCTTGCACGCGTTGTGTTGGTGTGTGTTCGGCACTTTCCATTTGTAAAGCGTGCAAACATAAGAAAATAAACATTAATGAGTCCAGAAATAACGCGAATTGTGTGTGTGTGTGTGTGTGTGTGTGTGTGTGTGTGTGTGTTTGTGTGTCCTTTTTATTGCGTTAATCACAATAATAAAATTTTTGGAAACGTAAACATTACATAATCGAGATATGCTTGCCTGCCAGGAACGATATATTTTCACTCATACATGATTAAACTCATTATTGCCAGGTAACAAAATTATTTTATTTTTACTTCCATGTTCCATTAGGAAATGGAAGTATGGTCATGGCGAAAAAATCCTGTTCGAGATAATGGCAGATTCTGATTGTACTACCACCAAAACATGAAATAAAGTAATTTTTCGAAAAGTGTCTGTGTGTGTGTCTGTCTGTCTATCTGTGTGTAGAATGTTTTCTATGGCAAACGATAATAGCCGCAAATTCAAACTAAATCAAATAATGTTTTGTATACAGTACTGAATTGTAGAGAGCTCAAGGTTTATTCATTTTGGTGAAGATCGGGTGAGGGAAAAGTGTAGTTTACCTGCAGCGTTTTACGATTTAACAAGAGTAAAGTGCTTAATTTTGATAAATAAAGTATCCTGAAAAGAAGGTCATAATAATCCACTGTAGAAAGGTAGATGAAATATTTGAAGAGGGAGGGGGTATTTTTTTTATAAATTAAAATGGTAGTTGATGATGGAGGAAGTAAATTTTATAAGTTTTATATGCGTAACACGTTATTGACAACAAAGAAGTAGTTTCTATGGAAACATTTCATTTCACTTTAACAAAATTCTATATTTTTTCATTTTAATTTAAATCATGTATGAGAGAAAATATATCGTTCGTGGCAGGCAAGCATATCTCAATTATGTAATGTTTACGTTTCCATTTTGTTATTATGATTACCGCAATAAACAGGCAGGCAAGACACACACACACACACACACACACACACAATTCGCGTTATTTCTGGCCTCACTCATGTATATTTTCTTACATTTGCACGCTTTTTAAATGAAAAGTGCCGAAACCCATACCAACACAATGCGTGCAAGCCGAAAAAGTGTCCAGCGTGGATAGCGATTTGCTTCGTGTGGATCGCTGGGCAGTGTAACTGCACGTGTTTACAGAGGAACGGTTCATAAACAGACTTTTCGTCTTTAGGGAATGAACCATCTGCAAGATGCTCAGGGTCCATGAGTGACTTCGGGGCGCTTCGGAGGAGTGATGATTATCTGCCTAGTCGGTTTCTTTATAAATATAAAATAAGCCTACCTAATTTTTATGGATAAAGTGACTGAAAATAACATTACATTAAACGACTACGCCATAATAAAAAAGTATCTATAAATAGTGATATTAGTTTTAGGGTGGGCGATATTTTTTTAGAAATTACCGAACCGAATTCAAGTAAATTATTTTAAACATAAATATTACAACATGGAAGTCATGTATGGTTCTCCATACCGATTTTACTTCCATGTTCCTTAAGGAAATGGAAGTATGGTGATGGCAAAAAAAATCGTGTTCGAGATTATTGCAGATTCTGATTGTACTACACTCAAAACATGAAAAAAGTCATTTTTCGAAAAGTGTCTGTGTGTGAGTCTGTCTGTGTGTGAGTCTGTCTATGGATTTTTTTCTATGGCAAACGATAACAGCCGCAAATTCAAACAGAATCTACTACACTTTTGCATACAGTCCTGAATTGTAGAGTTCTCAAGAACTGCCGTTTTTGGTGAAAATCGGTTAAGGGAAAGGGTAGTTTACCTGCAACGATTTTTTTTAATCAAGGGTAATTTTTTCCTATGTCAAACGATAACAGCCGTAAATTTAAACAGAATCTACTACACTTTTGGATACAGCCCTGAATTGTAGAGTCCTCAAGACCTGTTGTTTTTGGTGAAAATCGGTTAAGGGAAAGGGGTAGTTTACCTGCAACGTTTTATGTTTTAAAAAGGGTATATTCTATGGCAAACGATAGCCGCAAATTCAAGCAGAATCAAATAATTTTTTGCATACAGCCCTGAATTGTAGAGTACTCAAGATCTATTGTTTTCGGAGAAGATCGGTTAAGGGAAAAGGGTAGTTTACCAGCAGCGTTTTTTTATCAAGTTTAATTTTCTTTGGCAAACGATAACAGCCAAAAATTCAAACAGAATCAAATAGTGTTTTGCATACAGCCCTGAATTGTAGAGTTCGCAAGACCTTTTGGTTTTGGTAAATATCGGTTAAGGGAATAGGGTAGTTCACCTGCAACATTTTATGTTTTAACAAGGGTAATTTTTTCTATGACGAACGGTAACTGCCGGATATTCAAACAGAATCAAATAATTTTTTGTGTACATCCCTGAATTGTAGTGATATCAAAGCGTTTTGGTTTTTTGTGAAGCTCGGTTAAGGGAAAGGGGTAGTGTACCTGCAACCTTTTACGTTTTAACAACAGTAAATTACTTGAAAATTCATTTAAACTTTTTCAATCAATGGTAGTTGTTAAAAATAAAATCATTTTGTTGCCAGGCAATAAAATTATAATTTTTTCATTTTAATGTAAATCATGTATGAGAGAAAATATATCGTTCGTGGCAGGCAAGCATATCTCAATTATGTAATGTTTACGTTTCCATTTTATTATTATGATTACTGGAACAAAAAGGCAGGGAACACACACACACACACACAAATTCGCGTTATTTCTGGCCTCACTCATGTTTATTTTTTTACATTTGCACGCTTTTTAAATGAAAAGTGCCGAAACCCACACCAACATAACGCGTGCAAGCCGAAAAATTGTCCAGCGTGGATAGCGATTTGCTTCCTGTGGATCGCTGGGCAGTGTAACTGCACGTGTTTACAAAGGAACGATTCATCGACAGAATTTTCGTCTTTAGGGAATGAACCCTCTGCAAGATGCTCAGGGTCCATGAGTGACTTCTAGCGCTCCTTCTTTTCCGCGTGTTTGTTCTGTGAAACGTACACTGTAGATTCGCATCTTTACTATAAGCAACGCTCAATAGGAAATGTTGAAAATTTTTGTCCACGGTGTACCCTTATACACACTAAACCTGCTCTGATGTTTTAAATACGGACATCATAATATTAAAACTTTGGAAACTTGAGAACCACTTAATGGAGATCAAACATTAACTTATACAAGCCATTCATTTTATGCATATTTTATATATATTTTATATATATATATATGTACAACGTTATCGCATCAAAGAAGTAGTTTTTGTTAAAATTCCTTCCCGGGATGTTTGGCCGTAGTCCAATGTTTTCTACAAAACCAGACGTTTCGGCAATGCCATCGACTTCCATCATCAGTGAAAATCGAGTGCGATAACGTGAGGTGGTATACGTTAGTGACCACAGTACTGTGGTTAAGGCTGAAGCAGTAAGTAGAAAGAAGTAGTTTCTATGGTAATATTTCATTTCGAAAATGATTTTGAATATAAATCTTAGAACATGGAAGTTATGTATGGTTCTCCATACCGATATTTTAACAATTACCATAGTTTGAAAAGTTTAAATGAATTTTCAAATACTTCACTGTTGTTGAAAGTAAAATGTTGCAGGTAAACTACCCCTTCCCCTTAACCGATCTTCACCAAAATCAATAGGCCTTGAGTCCTCTACAATTCAAGGACGTATGCAAAAAATTATTTTTTTTTGTTTGAATTTGCAGCCGTTATCGTTTGCCATAGAAACAATTACTCTTGTTATAACATAAAACGTTGCTGGTAAACTATCCCTTCCCCCCAACCGATCTTCACCAAAATCAATATTCCTTGAGTACTCTACACTTCAGTTCTGTATGCAAAAACGTATTTGATTCTATTTGCATTTGCGGGAGTTATTGTTTGCCATAGAAAAAATCCTACACACAAACACACAGATGCAAAGACAGAGACACACACACACACACACAGACACACACAGACACTTTTCGAAAAATGACTTTTCTTCGTGTTTCGAGGGTAGTACAATCAGAATCAGCCCTTATCTCGAACACGATTTTTTTCGCCATCACCACACTTCCATTTCCTTATGGAACATGGAAGTAAAAATAATAATATTAGATTATACAGTAATATTTGATTTGAAATTTTGCCTAGCGTCAACAAGCCTATCAAGCGTCTAGCCGATATTGGCCAATCCTATCAAGTATATTCATAATATTGTGTTCCTGTCGTACGTCGACATTTCTTTTGCGATCTTGAAGAGTATATTCTGCTACATGCCTGAGAGATCTCTTTTTGCCCCCTTATATACGATGGGCTGGGACTTCGTTAAAGTTAAATTCTCAGACTAATAGAGACGTCTGGCGAGAGCCATCACTCTGTAGAAATGTTCAGGCGTGTTTCTTTACTCGTTGACCTGATGGTCCCACACATATGATTGAACTTGTGCAGCTTGTATACCACATTATTGTTTTACAGCCCAGATATTCAAAATTACTAACCTGTTCCAGAGCAGTACTATTTACAACAAATACTGCTCGTATAAGGTCAACTACATGAAAAGTCATGACCTTGGTCTTTAATATAGGGGTCTATAATCCGAAATCCTTGCAGATTCGACTCAGTGAGTGTACATCCATCTGGAAGCCGCTTTCCGAGTTTGACAAAATTACCTAGTCATTAGGAAATAACAACATGACAACTGTAGAGTAACCATTCACAAAATATTGTAAAAGGTACATCTGCCAATTGTGTATGACATCTTGACATCGTCCATATATTATAAAGAGGAGGTGACAATGGACAACTTTGTCGTACTCTACAATTGATGAGGCCCACACTGGAAGTTGTTCTCCGTCTTCTTGTTTCATTTAAAACTTTGTTTTCTATATAAAGACTTTCTATGGGCTCTAATTAGATGTTAAGGGATCCCTTTCGTTGACATTATTGCTCACAGCGTGCCCTTATTCACTCTGTCAAATGCCTACTCGAAGTCGACGACAGCTATGAATGTAGGCAAGTGACATGCTCTGTGCTTTTGGATGACCTGAGATATTTTTAAGACGCAATCTAATCATGATCTCCCCTTCCTAAAACTGTGCTGGGTCTCTGAGAAGATAGTCTGCGTTAATGATTTCAGTCGTCTGGCAAACATATATGCATACAATTCGTAAGATATGTTAAGCAGGTGGACCCCTCTACAGTTATCAAAATCATCATAATCTCCTTTCTTGAAAATGAGAACTATCTTTTAGGTTTTGGGAGTATCACCAGTGGTTCAATATAGATTACTAAAATTCAATCAACGATCGTGCAGCACGACTGTCGCATACTTCATAAGCCCCAAATTCAGCCTATCAATACCCGATGACTTTATATTTTTACAACATAGTGTAGCTGCTAAAGACTTCATCCATTGCTGTTGAGCCCACAAAAATATTGTTGCCTCCTGTTCCTCTTGGGTCCACAGCCGCTCATAATATCTCACCCATTCCTTCCCTGATCTTCAGATTATCTCTGTCTGCCTGATTTAAATGCAGTACTATTTTGGAAACCCTCTCCTGTTTACCCTGCACATTTACTATTTACGAGGTGTGTTAAAAAAAGACCGAACTATTTGTGTAGCACGTCAACTAGCGCATAGAGCGAGCTGCAGAATTAAGTGCTGCTAGCGACAGGTTTTGACGCCTGAATGCCGTTTTCTCTGTTCCGTCACGATCTTCAGTCTTCGAGCTACACGCGCTGTAGTGGGCACGGGCACACACCGTCCGGCAGATTTAACGAAGTGAGAATGAAGATCTTAACACAACGTGTGTGTATAAAATTTTGCTGCTGACTTCGTAAAATCTTTACAGAGCTATTTCCATTGTCTTCCAAAGTTTTCATTACCATTTGCATTGGTACGCAGTTGTTGACCGATTTCAAAACGGGTCTCTTTCTGATCGTCGTCAACAAACACAGTAAGAATTTTTCAGTGATACGATACATTTAAATTTTTCTATCAAAATTTAATTTTACGATCTTAAATGGATTCTGTCAGAAAGTATCGGCATTTAAACGATGATTTACAATTACCACATCACGAGCTCGAGCTCTCTTCCCATGATCTTCGATATCGCTTTGATCTGCACTGACCATTGTTTTTCCCTCTTTAAAAATTCTTAAACTAATCGTTCGCCTCACGCAGGCTTCCGCGTATGCTTAATTGAAAACCAGAATGTCTCTGAAAAGTTTTAACCTAGTTTTGCTGCAAAATTTCATACGCACACGTTGTTCTCGCGGTCTTTCTTAATCGCTTTGTCACTAATCCGCCGGCCAGCGTGTGCACGTCCCCACTCAATGTGATATACCTCAAAGACTACTGCTAATAGCGGAACACAATAAGTGGTAGTTTGTTGTCAAAAACTATCGCTAGGTGCGCGCAAAGTCGCGGCGCGTCGTTTGTGCGGATTGATGTGTTACTCAAAAAGTTTGGTGTTTTTATGAACACACCTCGTATATCACATATACACTTGTCCCATTTATTTTTCATTATTTTTTCCTAGGAAGATTATGGTACAGCGGAGCTTATATTCAGACTTTGTCTGATAAGTTTTCGAAGCTAGTTATTTCAAATATTCGTAGTTCTTAGTACCTATTATTTAGGCAATGCCATCACCCGATATACTCAAGCCTAGTTTTATGTATGTTTTACGTCTAGTTCCCAGTGCTTCTAATGCTGCGTAATATATGATACATCGATGTAACCCCATTCTTGATTTATTTTATTACTGGTGTTTGCTGGCCAAACTGACTCAGTCGAGTCTGGTACAGGTTCCGTATATACAATCAGCTTAGAGTAAATGGAGTTTAGAAGTTTTTTAGGCCTTTGGCGCCCTATGGGTCGCACCTTTCATCTCCTACTAGAAATACTAATCTCTGATATAATTGAAGTATAGTCTGACTCATCGTCACATCCCCTAAAATCTTTATATCCTCTACCAAATATCACAGTTTTTCATTTAATAAAACATCATAAATTATTGATTGAGCTCCTTTATCGCACCAAGAATATTTGTGTGTCTCTTTATGCGGAAAGAGTCTATTGGTTATTCGAAAATTCTTAATGCTTCAAAATTAAAGTGCCGTCGTCATTTCTCGTTTTCTGTCATGATCTCCCATTATAGGTCTTATAGGGGAAGTTCCAGTATCTGCACTGAAATCCTCTGCTACTATTAATTCATTGTTTCAGTTTACGATGTTGAGAAATTCCTGTAAGGTCTCATAATCCTGTAAGATCTCATACATTTTTTCCGAGTCGTCTTTACGACGTCCGAACTACACAAGGTAACGAGTGTTCTATACCACCAGACTGTTTTGTAAAGTACTGTTAACATTCGTTCATGTATAAACTGGTAGCTATTAACTCTATTAACTCAGTGCATTCTTTATCGGTTCTGCTACTCCTGCAGCTGCACCTCTTCTAGAAGTTACACCGCTATATATTAATATATAGTGTTCTAGCTCTGTCGCGCCTTTCAGTTTCTTTTTAGTTTTAAGAATGATGGCAATATCCACGCCTATTAGTTTAAGTTCCGTTGAAGTTCGCTCTTGTTGAAGTTCCAACTCTTTATGTTCTAGCCCCCTTATATTCCACACGTATTAAATCAATCGTTTACTTACATTATGTAAGTAAAAATTAAGAAACGTAAAATATATTAAAAATAAAGCGAAAGCATAAGAAAGATTGTTTTAGGAAATTTCAATACATAGTGATTGGAAAAATATATAAAAAACGATTCATTAAAAAAAATAAGTACAACTTAGTTCAAGCCGTAATAATATAACACACAATGTTTAACAATTCAAATAATATACTGAAAAGTAATGAATGAAATGTTATATGTACAAAAAATAATTAACCATTAAAAATATATTAAACATAATATAAAACAAAAAAGTTGCTCATAATTGTAATAAAACCAAAAATTACAAAATGAGAGCAAAATCTCTGATCATGTTAGACAAATAACAGATTAAATTAATGTACCTATATTAGCAAACAACAAGGAATACTACAACTACTACTGGTGCTGCTGCTACCGCTGTCGCTGCTGCTCCTATTACTACTAGTACTACTAGTACCACTACTACTACTACTAGTACTAGTACTACTACTACTATTACTACTACTACTACTACTACAATAATAATAATACATATAATATTAATATTAATAATAATAATAATAATAATAATAATAATAATAATAATAATAATAATAATAATAATAATAATAACAACAAAAACAACAATAATAAAGGTCCGGTTTCACGAAACCTGTAATCTTGCATCTTCCCACTCCAGTGTATTCAAGCTACAACCGTAATACAGAAGTCAGTGTTGCCTCAGGTAAAGATTAAGCCCACGTTAGGCTTTTCCCTTGATTACTTCCCTCCCTTTTGTGGGTCTTATCACTAGCCCTAGCTTCAATCGGTTGAAAGCGATTATAATATCATATTTCTCATTACTGGTTATATAATGTGGATCACTAAAGGTAGCAAGTGCAATGTAGACAACACGTTTAAGTACGTTATGTTGTATTCATATGTACACTTGTACTTATATGTAAAAAATTAATAAAAGCAGTAGCTGTTATAAATAAATTTTAACTTTACAAATCCCGTTTGATTATGATCATGTTTTAAAAATTCCTATGTAGTAATATTCATTATTCTGCGATGAATTGAATTTTATTAGTTTTACCTATGTTCTAAGTGTTAAACAATTCTGAGGGACTCAATACTTTTAACAAATTTATGTATAAATACCATCTGCTATCAGGCACTTAAAGTCGGTCATTGGATTGTAAACCCCGCTGACACTCGTTACGCTGAGCTACACAGGGTATTAGCTAAGAGTAAATGTAATTTTCCTTAAGAGGCATTTATCGCTCACGAGCCCAATATACACATGAATCTTTTCAGTCGGCATGTTGTAAATCGCATGTTGTTAAACAAATATACATTGGGAATTTGCTACAGTACTCCTCTCAAGATTTATTTACTTATTTATTTTTCTTCTAAATGTAAGACTACACATATAAAATAATTAACGGCCCTGACATAACAATTTCTTATTCATTGTCCGAAGTTGAAAATCTACAGCCTACATCTTACAGCATAGGCCTAAAAGGTAATCAGTCAACTTTCGGCGCTTGTCAAAAAATACTGGTTCGCTAAACACTTGTCAAATATTGTAAATTTAAGATTACTTCTTCTTTACTAATTATACGGAGAGGCTTGAAGGCTGAAGGAAGAACAGAATAATTGTTTCCGTTTGTCAAAAGTTAGGTTAGGTTAGGGAAGTGCAAATATTGTCTCTTGAGGAAACAGGTTTGCTAAGTTTACAAATCCTTACTATTGATAAGAAAATATGTGGTACCCACTATATCATTGCTCCCTAGCTAACAAAAGACGAGGTACAGCAAAGTCTTCTTGAGAACCTGTCTTAGCATTCTCCTCTACCTTTTTTAGGAGTAATGATATTCCTGGCCATCAAGTAATAACATTAGGAAGGAACGTTAGTAACAGACAAGTCTCGACATCTCTCACTTCCCTGTTTACTTCAACATGTCATTTATCATGCATAAGACCGTAGTAGATTAATACCTACATTTCTAAACTATATGATTAAAAGCAGATTACTATTGTAGTATTGGCCAGAAATTTTCTAAACTTTACGTGATAATGAGTCCGTTTTTCCAAATATACCTACACTTATTTTCTAGTCTACAATTGCAATACCTTGAATCGCATTTAAGAAAAAATAAAACTTTAAATTGATTAACGTTTAGTGTTATTTTTGAATTAATGTAGGTTTATGACTTAAAAAGATAATCTGTTGGACATAACACAACCAATTATGTTTTACGTTTTTTCAAGACAAAATTCAGAAAATGATTTAAGTATACTTATGGTCATATATGTCTAAAAAGTTAATTTATTTTCTATTTATTAGTAGATATTCTTTTTTCACTGGGAGATTAGGGCTACTGTAACGTATATAGTAAGGCTACCTAAACTAACCTAATCTAACCTAACCTAACTTAACCTTATTATCAGGAAGCTCTACATTCTTCCCAAAACCTTATCCTGTTACATTACTTTCCTCTCAACTACTCCCCTGCATGTGATTCTACGTGTGACACGTATTCTCTTATCTTGTGGAGTCTACTCAAAGGTTGATGTTGTTATATAATTGTGTTTAGTGTGACCCTGTGATGCTAGGCGATCCGTATTCAGTAGAAATAAATTTAAATTGCCTTCAAAAACTTCGAGCGTTTGTGTTTTTTAAAGAATTTACATTTTTACATAAGTCTAAAATTATGCAGATATCCGGATGCCCAGATACATGCAATAAAATATCCGGGTGTTTTTCAATACGAGTCTTCATCTGATCCATCATTTTGTAAACTATATTTTCATAGATACTAATACTTGTCGATACATACTACTATTAGAACAGTTAAATATTAAAAAAATAACCAAACTCTTAAATTTGTCCTCTTTCCTTCGGTATTAAGTTCTTTTTCTACTCCTCCCTCACTTGTTAATTTATAAGCTGTACGAAAAAAACAATAATAGTCTGTAAAGTTAATATCCTACAGTCTGTTACTGAACTCAAATTGTCATAGCTCTGTTTGTTTACTTGTACATTGTCGCTTTACTCCGTTTGTTACCATTATACAAAGTATAAGTGACAGTAGGCGCGTATGTTTCACATGAAAACACATTAATACCGGTGTTATCTAAACATATCTATGTGAAGATATTTGGTATACATTTCTGTCTGTGTCTCTACAAAATACTTTTCATTCCAACCAGTAATAATACTATAAATCACATATGTACATACACAGTGAATGTGATTGTAAATAAAACATTACATACCCATGTGAATAACCTCGTTACGTGACTCCACACACTCTAATTCAAATATTGTAAAAATGTGATTCAGAGTTAATAAACAGACAAAACTGTGTTTTAATGAATAAACGTTTTATGCAGCTTCAGTAAAGTACAAGGTTATTAGATAATACATTTTTTCCAGTGGCGGCGATAAGGCTCCCGCAGACCCCGCGGCGCGGGGGGCCCCGACCCTCATGGGGGGCCCCAGTTGGCCCAGTCATGGGACATAACTTGTAACATGAAAAATAAGCGTAAACGAGTTGTAAAACGCTTCTTTGTTGAATTATCAGTTGACCATAGAATTGACGACCCAGTGAAATCATTTTAAGTAAAAGTTTTCAATGCAACACTAGATATTGTAATAGCTCAGCTACAAATGAGATTCGAAGGATTGCGTTGCATTGATGATAGGTTTTCATTCCTGACGCCTCAGAATTTAGTAAACTTCTCACAAGAGACAATAGTGGAGAAAAATAAGGCTCTGGTAAATGTGTATCCTGGTGACCTTTCCACATCACTGCCTGACCAAGTAATATCCTTCAAAGCTCTGATGGCCAAAGAAATTGTACACAAGAAAAGAATTCGAGAAATGATGAATTTACTGGTTGAAGAAAACAGCTGCCTTATGAGTTGCCTCCCAGACTTAACTACAGCTTTGCAGCTTTATTTAACCATACCTGTCACAACAGCTACAGCGGAAAGAAGCTTTTCAAAACTTAAATTAATTAATTTAAGTCATACTTAAGAAGTACCATGGCCCAAACTCGGTTGAGTGACTTGGCACTGTTAAGCATTGAGCATGAAGAGACACAGAAAACTAATATCAACGAAGTGGTTGAAAAGTTCTTAGCTATTAAAAAAAGAAGACTAGGCTTAGGAAAACAGTGAACTTTGGTTGATCCTCATCTGTAAATATTGTACATTACTTGAGTTCGAGTGTTATTGAATTGGATTAGACTTAAGGAGAACTTGTATAGAGTATATTCAAGAATTTTACAAATTCAGGTACAAACTAATTTAAATGTTTGAAAAAAGCTAGAATGTTACTTTGATATTCGTTTTTAAATAATAAATTTTTAACACTCTGTATGCGGTACTGTTTCATAGTCTGAATTTAGATCTTTGACGTAAAAATAAATCATTCTTTTTATTTTGGTTTTTTTATAGTTTGTATAGAACTTTGTCTATTTAGCAACAATGAATTTTAAGAGTTTGTACACGTGTAAAACATCCTTTGCAAATTGCAAACGCCTTGTGATAGACGAGAAAGTATTCACAAACCATTGTTGTGAAACACACGTAAATAGAAACTCATTTGAGTGTTTTCCCCTATTACGTATACAAAATTTAACCATTTTTATAGGGCCCCCTAATTAGTTTCGCGGGGGGGCCCCCGTTACGTTAGCGCCGCCACTGATTTTTTCTTAATTTAAATATTTAATTACATCAAAGCGAAAAAGTACAGAAAGACAGTTTTTATTTGATAAATGCTTTTCATAATCTACGCGCAAGTTTACACATTGCATGTAAATAAAGACCTAGAAGTTTGGTCAGATTTACCTGCTTTAATTTTACACAAACATTTTGATTTTAATTTTAGTTTTTTACGCAGCGAAAACAAAAAAGTATGAAAGCAAAGGGACAATGAGTATGAATTTGTTCCTTAACATAACACAGCTCTAAACTATTTCTCTGTCTTAAACACAATGCAGTAATACACGTTAAATCCGGCTATGCACTGACCATCCCCGCTGGACGTCATGACGGACAGCAAGTCAAAAACGACAGTGCGTAGCTTTGACATCCATCCGCACGTCGTGTATTTTTTGAAGGATGTCCACGACGAAAAATGAGTCCAACAAGACCATCAGCTCAAGCCGCACGACCTGCGGATGGATCGTGTGTAGTGATGACGGATGTCAAGGAATCGTGCATCGTGCATGTTTGATCATGCGTACGCTTGCTGTCTATCAAATCGTCATTTTCGAGCAAGTACAGTACATGTTTTAGAGCACATTCGTTTAATAAATGTTTACTGTTTAATCTTACGTTACATTCATTCTTTAGTTTATATTTAGTGAGTAACGATTCAGATAAAATTTCAGTTTAATATTTAGTTTAGTTTATTCTTCGCTTACATAATACATTCAAAAATCAATAAGAGTTATTTTTTTAAATATTGTTATTATTAATTTAATTTAATTACAACTCACAATAGACCGTGAACTAACATACAAATTTATGGAAAAATATAAATTAAATAGATGTCTGTGGGACGTATCTTCGGCAGATTACGTCGTTTGTAAAATGACATAACACAGCGAGAACTAAAGAACGTCTGGCACGCTGGACGAGTTGCACGACAGCGTGGTGGGCACATCCATCACCGACGTCGGGCATGCTGGACAGTGGCCATGGTTAGTGCGTGACCGGCTTAACACACTAAACTATATTGTGCTAACCGCAATTAAATGTATTGTACGTTACCCTTTCAACTAAATAGTTGCAATTCTTATATTCAGTTGCCAGGACCCAATCCCGGGCCGATAATTACCATTGCTTTTGGATGCCATTATTCTGGATTATAACAATCAGAGTGATGATTAAACAAAAAACACAGCAACGAGGGATTGTACGGATGCTAGAAAATAATTACCTTTTGGACAGTACAATCTTCTACACGCTTTGCGAGGGATATGTTTATCAAAACTACCGCGAGCCAGTGCAATAATATATGTAGCTTGAGGTTCAGTACGATGGTAATTTTCCATGATAGATTGATCAACGCAGCCACTGAAAACGATTACTTCAGAAAATTGAAACGTCGATGTCCGAAGGCGTCCGACGGCAGTCAACAGCCTTAAACATCGAATGGATCAAAAAATTATTAAGTAAAATGATACGAGATTTTAATTTAAAAATACGACATTTGTTCTACTTCCTAATATAATATATTAGAAAGGGGGCGATATGGTTTGAGGAGCAATTGATTGCAGTGCCATCTATCATTGAAAATGTCATCCCAACATGGTGTCGGTGAAACCACACAACTTAATGGCGCTGTTTCTCTGCTACTGCATGCGCCCTTCCCTGCTGTATACAGAGCACAGTGAACCATACAAAATTAGATCATATCACTAAAAAATAATACAAGCGTAAATATGCGTCTTTGTATATGTCGTTAGAGTATTAAAATCTTATCAGCAAGATGTAGTGTAACATAAAACAAATTATTTTATTCCAATCAATGGTGATTACTAGGAGCTCCTTCCGGGTGGTGGGATGTGTGTAGATTGAATCTTGGACTCACCATTTACCTCATGGTAAATTAGGTACTCTTTGTATGTAATTAGTTATACAATTATTTATAGGGTCTTATTAACACATGCAACTGGCTTAGAAATAGACCTACGATAATGGTTATGGAATTTCACTGAAATTTTTTTAATAGCTCTGTTGAGGATAGATCCCCCTCATCACGCCGTAGATACTCCACTGTTTATGATAATAACGAGTGTAGGTAACAACGCATCTGTCTGCGATTGAGTCTATATAGACGTATCTCTATCATATAGATGTTCATATATTATGCCTAATGATAAAAGTAGTAAACAAATATGTAAGTGATATTGAGCACGATACGAAGGGTAGACAGAACTAGGCTTAAAAATAGTATGGCGTTTAAATCAAAAAGAAGGAGATAAGTTGAAGGTGGGTAGTATCACAGAGATTGAATGACTCAGATATTATGAGTAGCTGTGGACGTAGGACCAACCGTAAGAAACAAAATTTACGGACGAAATAAATGTGTTTATTTGCTCTGCAATGTTGAAAAATTAGAAAATCGCCGGGCACTAATGTGTTGAATTTCGAGCTTCCAAAGTATGCGTCAGCCTTACTGGCGTTTGTTCAACTTTTTAATATCAGTCTAGCACAGACTAGCATACAGAGGTGCAGAAGTGGGTATTATTGGCAAATAAACAGAACCCACAACACCTCTATAGAACCATACAAAATGTCTATCTGGCGAACAAAACCTTAAATGGGCAACAGGAAGATTGAGCATACCTCCCAGTGTAGACCTGATCAATTGTGGGGTACTACAAGTGTGTCAACTGTCACCTTCTACTTTCAATTTGTGTAAAGATAATACCATACACAATTGGCAGATCAATTTTTCCGAGCATTTTATCTTTAGTAACTTTCCAGTTGACATGTTGTCGTTTGCTGTTGACCAGGCTATCCTGCCGAATGCCGAACTCGAAAGCGGTGCAGATGGCCGTTGAACTCATTGAATCGGTTCTGAAAGGATTTCGGTGTCCATATCTCCGCAATGAACACCAAGTGATGGTTTTGCATGAAGCTGATCCCATACGAACAAATATTTTTGTAGATGGTAGTGCTCTGGTGCGAGTATGGAGTTTTGTATTTTTGGTCTATTACGTGTCTTGTGTTACAAACAATGACGTGGTGAAGGGGCTACATAAGTTAAACCATATGTGAGTAACTGTTAGGAGAACTGTAAAACCGACAAGTGAAGAAATGTGCCTGAAGTTCCACAAGGTAATGGCTCTCCCCACACTGGTATATGGGGAGAATTGGACTTTAACATAATCCCAGGTCGATATTATTCAAGCAGCCGAAAAAAGATTTCTCGGACACGTAATAAGACGTTCTTCTAGATGACAGAGAAATTTTAGATATGCGGCAGAAAGTGAATTTTATGAGAATACTGAATAAGCTTGCCGATTATCGGCCACAATATTTACAACACCTTAACTGAAAGGATGCCGCATCTCAAAACAGCTATTAAATGATAAGGCAAAGGGACGAAAAGGTGTCCGAAGAAGGCTTGCAGTGAACAGCTCTAATTTATATGTTTGGGACCGGAACACCTCACTTTTTGTTTTAGTCTTGTTAAAGATAATGATGATGGTGACGTCTGTGCTAAGCGTTTGTTATTGAGTTAAACTGTACTTTGTTTAGTAATAAAGTGTATAAAGTACACTAGAAACTGGATTTTAGCAATACGAAATTAAATACTATTGATCTTTACGTCAGAGGAATGCAAGAAATTTTCGCGCCCCGACTCTCGGAACTTATGTAATACTTCACAGTATTATTGTAAAGCAATTACTTTATTGATATCCTCCGCCTTTTGGTTGCATTGCAAAATATCAGGGAATGCATACAATTACGGTCAAATGCATTAAGATAACAGCCACTACTACTGTGTGTTCCTATCTTCATGAGAAACGTTTTGGTTGCTAATTACATTACCAAGAGTGCATTACGCAAGTCTGAAAAGGTATTGTACGAAAATACTTTTTTTGCACTTTCAGTTCAAACTTCATTGCAGAATATATTTATGTTCATAAATTATATAAGTGACCATCTCCTTCAATGCACTGAATCAATATGTCTGCAACAACTCTACGTGTAGACAGACGTAGTGAGCTTCGTGTGGTTGACAGAAATGTAAGGGTGCACGATATCTGAGTTTTTAAATTTGTTGTTGTTTCTTTACTTTCTGCTGAGAACGAAATGTTTACCTTACTTTTTCAGACTCAGACCGCATTTCAACTTTCTCTCCATGTCCGTCTGCATGTTTGGTCTCAATCGTTTTTCTGACTCCCCACTGCCTCTTTCTTTAACTATCTCTCCCTCCCTGTCTTTCAATATTGCAATGTGACAGGCAGTCACATTATATGTGAATGTATAGAACATAATTATGACCAGTGGTAACGAATGTCCAGGACAATTGGGGTATGTTTCAATGTAAGGATATTGATAAAAATTAAGAATAATTGTGT
This sequence comes from Magicicada septendecula, assembly GCA_034769895.1. Taxonomy (NCBI): domain Eukaryota; kingdom Metazoa; phylum Arthropoda; class Insecta; order Hemiptera; family Cicadidae; genus Magicicada; species Magicicada septendecula. Next base: position 542,617,247 of record CM068367.1, on the reverse strand, counting down.
AAATTATTAATAAGACATTATAAAGACTATGAATATATAGTTTAATATGTGAACAAAGTGTTGTGTTGTGCGCGTATCAAATAGACGTTTAAGGAAATTGATTCATGTGTAGCTAAACGTGTTAAGGAAGATTTGAATATTTAAAGTTGTATAAATTGTTTAAAATAACAAGAAACATTTTTAATACATATTACTGTAAAGGAAGAGACAATAAATATAAAGAAGGCACTAATGGATCATTTTTTCGGCAAGTCTGATTTGGGCTATAACCTGTTACCTTGCAATATGTTTACCCCTTTTTCAATTCTTGTATATGTATATATTTTGTTAATTTTACAAATTAGACTTTTATTTTCTTTCAGCAAAAAATTGCTAGCAGATTAAAAATCTTATTCTATTCTACACATCCTAATATGTACATTATATTATAGGCGTAAAATTCTGCGTGTGTCATGGAACTCTATGACCTTTAAGAGGTGCTGTTCAGATCTCTACAATTCTAAAGAAAATAAGTGACCATAAGGTTTTAATAAAAATAATTTTAAGATACAAATCTCCGGGATTCCGAAGAAAACTTAAATACGGTGGATAAATCAAGTGCAAAACGTATTGGTGTTATTTGTAAGTTGTCCGGAATGAAAAAAATCTAGTTTAGCTAGTGTATTGTTATTCGAGTTTATTACTGTAAAAAGAAATACCCCTGTTAGAAATATAATGACACTGAAATAACAGTAACTAAATATATAGGTTTAATTCCCTGACTGTAATCGTTTAAATATGATAAAACAACCATTAGGAATAGATGTAGTCAACATTAAGAATGGCGATTTTAATTGTAATGGTTTCCTTAAAACATTGATTGAACAAATTTCAGAACTGTTAATACCAACTGCGTGGATTACATCACATTGTGACATTGCAGGAACACAACTTGGAAGTAAAGAGATAAGACCTGTTTCTCAACGGCAATTCCATTAGGCTGTTTCCAAATTATAATTCCTCCGTATGTAAAGTCTTGATAATAAAATACTGAGAAACAAACACTTTATACGAAGAGTGTATCGTGCTAAACTATGTGTAACATGTGAACACACAGACACACAATGCTCGGATTATCTTAGGTTGTGTGCATTGTCCGGATCGCAAGACGATGAATGCTAGTAACGTGATCGCAACCCGATAACTTGCACGTACTAGCAAGACATTGTAATTTAGGAAAATTTTAGATTACAAACAGACAGGAGTGCATGAGGTGTTTTAGTATCCTAGAGTATATACGGTAGCTGGAACGCAGTAAGATATACTCTAATGTCACACAATGGAACGCTCCTATGCAGACGGGATTCCGGAGAAAACTTAAATACGGTGGATAGTCAGGTAGCATTTGAAGGCGTCTGACTTGTACGGTGACGGTAGGTTGTTTGTATTATCGAGCAGCAGGATGAAGAAAAGTCAATACTCTGTCTTTGGGAACAAATGGCGAGCCGGCACATTGGTAGCGTCTCTGACTCACAATCAGAGAGTTGCTGTGCTGCCGATGTGGTGAGATCGAGTCAAGGTCTACCCGCACGTACGCGGACAAATAATACGTACGTCTTCTCTGGGATACCCGGGCCAGATAAGTAACAAGGGCACACAATATACTCGTACTACACACATAAACAACATTCTTGCCCCCCACCGCACGGCTTGCCCCCGGGCGTGGGAAAGGTTGGCTAATATCTCTCTGGCTGGGGTGGGGCGTGAGTTCTATCACGGCCTGAGGGCGCAACAGGTATATGACCTAATGCCTGAAAGTGAAGATGGTGATGGGAACAAATGCCAAAAATCGGATGGTATCCTCCAGGGAAGGAACTGGTTGTTCTAGATGTAGAACATGTTTTCTGAAATGCAACGGTATTACCTATCGCTGTGCGCCACATCCGTAGCCAGTACGAAAGAATGTCCAATTAGCGTGGCATCATTACACTCGCCTGCCTACTTTAGGCGAATCCATTATCCGAATATTTGTTGCGTTTGTTTCGGTACAGAAACTCAATAACACGATGATGATTTATTGTGTAGAGAAGAGTTAATTCACTTCTCTAATCTGCTCTAACTATTTAGCGAAGATAATAATATCGTACACAAAGCTCCATTTTTAATTTTATAATAAACTGAAATAGTTAATGTACTAAAACTTACCAGATTAATAATTCCCGTTTGTTTTCTGAACAAAAATTAAATGGTAGTCACAGGTATTGGCGGGTTTGAGTGAAGCGTAGAGCTTGTGACACTCCGTTATTCTGATGGCGCTGCAATCACTGCATAGAATGACGAACGAGGTGTGTGAAATTTGTCGTGGAGGGAAGTGGAGTGTCGTGACAGCGCAGACAGGCAGGACTGTAACGCCACCGTGCGCGTTCCGGACGTACCGAACCGGAATTGTGTTCCCTGCTAACTGACGTGTGGAATTAAAACTAGCTCTGTCCCCTCAATCACACACGCACCGTTTGCTTCTAAGTCTCCCTCTCATTCTCGCTGTACACATACACTCATACGCGTATGCAAATGTATTTCTATACGAATCTCAATACTTCTTTATTTTATTATAAGTTCATATACTAACAAATAAACTCGCTAAACATGTTTTTTTTAATGTTTGTATGTATTCGTTTTATATGATTAAGTATAATGTTCATGGAAGTTTTCTGAGATGTCTCTTGGATTCAAATATAGTTACCAGAATGCAAATACCAAAATTAGAGAATAATTTTTTCTTGTTTATAGATACATAATTTTTTCATTTTACTCTACAAATTTTAAACAACGTCTTTACACTGTCTGTATGTTGTTGCCTGTAAAGAATGTTGTTCTCAATTACATATTTTCAGTAAGGTAATTTTACTTTACAATTACCTTAATAATAAAAAGTACATTTTCAAACACTTGTGCAATAGCCTATCCGCTGTTCTTATATTGTATCTCTAAATATATAAAGTAACAAGACCTGTTAACTGTAGTTACAAATAAAAGAAAGAAAAAATTTTATTAAAGAAAAAATTTTTGTTTGTTTGTTGTGTATATAATTTAGAATTAATCCTGGTTTTATGTTTTATTCAAATTTTTAAAATTCTGTAAGGTACTTTTGGTTTAATTTGCACTTCTGGTAGAGATTAACAAAAGCTGGAGTTAATCAGATTATCTCCTTTCAGCAATCGATTAATGATCTTCAGTGCTGCCCCAGTATCTCACCTTTCGTTAATAATTCTCGTCTTCCAGGAAGTCTCGTGGTTAACTAAACACTTAAAGTAAAGTGCAAAATTATTTTATAATTCACACAGTTGAAATAAATTGATTTATTGACAGTTATTAATAATAATCGATTTTAAATCAATTTAGAGCAATTGTTCGACTCCGTCACAGGGATATATCGATATGTGAGTTCAGGTTAAAATTTTATATAATTATTAAAAAAGGTTCTTTCAACGATTATTTTATATATAGTCAGAGAAGGGCAGGACTAGAAAGTATAACATTACAAGAAATAATCTTAAATAATTAATATTTAACAATTGTGAATAATATATATAATGTTTAATATATTTGAATTCTCAAACCAATGCTGCAGGCTATTAGATCAGTCAAAGGTTGTAGTGCATCAGGGGACCATCATGGCGGCTAGCTGAATTGATGAGGTTATACGTAATCTTGTCACAGGAAAATCTCACAATAAATTCACCGTTATAATTGTTTTAAAGATCTCCGAAATTGTGTATACTGTCTAGTATGTTGTTTGAGGTATTCTGGATGAGTTTTCAGTGTCCACTGGTGTTAATTGTTTTCTATTAGAGGTGTTCATTTTGTCTGTTCGTAACGAATAATTGTTAAACTCTTGTAGAGTGAATTATTAATATTATGTAGTTCCAATGTGTTAAATCACTTGTATTATGTGGTGTATTGTTCGTTTTCACTGTTGTCATGGAGTATTTCATTAGTTTTAACTCGAAAAGTGTTAATTTGTGTAACTCCCGTTTTCCACTGATTTTAGGCTTAACCTTTGTACTCCATTATACGGTTTTAAGAACGCGATTCCGCATCGACTGTTCCGTTTGAATGTTAACAAAGAACTAACTTACTTCCTCCACTTTAGTAAATATCTTGCCAAGTTAATATTGGAAAAGTATTGTTAAAATAATTTTCACTTCCCATGTACATAATTCCAAAGTACATTATATATGGAATAATTTTAGTTTATTGTTCGCTTTCATGAACTATTAACCATATAATTGGTTTATTTATCTCATTCTGTGTAATTTGATATGTCATAGTCCATATTTGTTGAGATTTTTGTTAAAATTACCAAATTTCTGTCTTTTTGGAAATCTAGGCCCAAAAAAAACTGTTTCCGTCCTTCCACACTTTTACTGCCATTTTAAGTGTTATTAATATAATTATAATAAATTTCAAATGGTCACAAATCCTTTGCTTTCCTTAACTACTTATAAATTTAACATTTGAACTGTCTTTTAGTGATAATTTCTGAATTTACCATTCCTCTTTAAAAATAGTTATTTTATACATTTCAAAAATTTTCAATAATTTAAGATATTTTTCTATATTACTCTTTTCAATCATAGGTTCATTTACAGTAGTTGTTAATTGATCTACCTTACCTAAATCTTGTCAGTTTAAATGGTTCATTGGTTAATTAACTGGTTTATATTAATTTTTTATGAATTCATTATTTGGCCTAGAGTTTAGTATTTTACATGTATGGTTTTTTCAAATAAATTTAATTCTACTCCTCCTCTGACTCTTAGTAGTTAACATGATATAAAATAAAATTGTATACATAATTATTGCGATGTGTAGCATCTAATTCATGCTACTGTTACAAAAATAATATTTAACATTAATCAGCAGTCTTTGAAGTTGGACATGTTTGCTGAAACTGTTTTGAACATACATTTAACTCATTTGTAAATTAATAGAGCATCCATACTGAAACATTTTAATTTGTATGTATGCTGTGATATAACTAATACAACTTACTCTAAACATATAAACCTTATTCTATTAGAACTCTTTTAAAAATATGGAGTTCATGGCTTTGAACAATATTAGCCATTTAAACTTCTTAATTCTATTAAAACTTAAACTATTACCAGTCCTTTCTGATTTTACTACTATTATCTAACATCCCCTTATACAGTAAATATTTCCACCCATACTTTAGTTGTTATTGTCATTCCTACGAATGTCTTGAGATAACACAGTGACCTTATTTAATAAAATATTGGAAATATTATCCATTTTAATATTTCATTATTTGTTAATTATAAAATATAAAAGTTATTTTATAGCATATTGTTTAAGCTATAGATACACTACAACTTGAAGTTTATTACATTTCAAAACACTTACACTAGTACACTTTCACGGTTGGTTCTGACTTATATTTGAGTTTTATTATTCTCAGACCAGACCTTTAGTCATAATGGACTGTGAAGATTTGTTTATTTTTTATCATATAATAACTTTAGTTGGTGCACTTCTTATCATACTACACAACACTTTTGTTTATAAATAATTACAATTTCACAAGGTTTTGGGATGTTATACTTTCTTTAATTGTTTCATTTGGTTTGGGGTTAATGGTAGTTAATAATAGGTTTTTATGGTGGCTCTTCCATCCTATTTCTTCCTTTCTTCTCGTCTTCCTTCTTGTGTTCATTCTTGGGTAAACCAAGGTACTCAGTGTTATCTTGTCTGATGGTTGGTTCGGAGTATCTTCTTCATTATCTGATACTGACTTTACTCTTCTTTCTTGGTTTCAGGGTATCTTGTTTATTACCTGATATTAAACTTTACTCTTCTTTTTTCTTGTGTTTGGGGTATTTTGTTTATCACCTACTCCTAATACTATTCTTTTTTCTTATTTTTGGGGTATCTTTTTTATCTCCTGCTCCTATTCTCCTGGGTAATCTCCTGATTGTTTAATATGAGTTTTCTTTAATTCTTTCTTTGACTTTTAATTGTATTTTTATTATTTAATTATTGTTTTTCTTTTATTGTGGTGTTTTCCTTTGAAGTGTAACTGAATTTCATTTGACATTCTTTGAGTATATGTAATTTCATTATTTTTTATGATATTAAATGAATTAATTATTGGTGGAATATCTGTCATGCTACAGATTGCCCTTCTCCAGAAGTGATTTTTTCAGACTATACTTGCTTTGTCTGAAACAATTGCTTATGATAATTATTCTAGATTTTTATTATTCTTGAATTCCTTCCATTTCTAAAAATTTTCTTATATATATTTGAGCTTATATCTTTCTCATTCTTACTTGATCTTCCTTGATAGTAATAGTCATCTGAGTTTCATATTTATTATTTTATTTTCATATTTCTTCTTAGTATTTTCTCCTTGGGATATTTCCTCCCTATCTTTCCCTAATTTGAGCTGGTTCAGAGGCACTGTACGCTACTCCCTCTGCTGTCCAATACTTCACTTCTTATTTGAGTACAGAGGCAAATCATCTCTGCTCAAAAAACATATTAATACTGCTGGAATTATCTACAGACAGATTAAAAAAATACATCAGAATAGTACACTTTTGTTACTATTAAAAAAAAAAAATATCTTTGGATACTTTACTTATTATATTGTTCAGAGATTTTAATATTCCTATCTCAGTTGTTCTTCTGACTCTTTAACTTGATGGTTATTTCATTTGATATCATGGTAGGAAGCTCTTCTGTTAGTACAATTTTTAATTTTTCTTATCATACAAGGTTTTTGGTTATTAATGCTTTATTCCTTTCTGGTTTTTTATTAAAATCTGCTTTGGTTTATAGTAGCACCTTTTTATGACATTTTTGGTTTGTTGCTCTGTTTTTATTAGTTCCACTTGTTCCATGTTCTAGAACTATCTTATAATTGTCGTTATTCTAATTGACATTTAATTCATGATCATTTCATTATTAATTTGTTTAATTACATCATATCTTTGATTTTATTCTCAAATTACTCCTCTCTTAGTTTTTATTCTTTCGAATGAATGTTTTAATTAATTTTATAATAAGTTCATCATTTCTCCTTATACCACTTCAAAATTTGATTATTTTATATTTCCACATAAGTTTCTGTATTTTATCATATTTAATCAATCAAATCGTATCACTGATTTTTATTCCCTTTTTTATCATTTTATTGAAGGTTTTTTACACTTTATTTATTGAAATTAGACATTATCATACTCTTTCAGAATTACTTGGTTTAATTCTAATTTCTGTTTCTTTTATTTATCTCATAAAGATTTTCCATAAATATGGTAAATCTATTGTATTAGTACCATAAATATAGTATTAAATCTCTTCTTTTTATTTCACCATAGTTTTTTCCTTTCTAGATCGTAGTAAGGTGCTCTCACTTAATTTTTTAATTTTGTAGGTGTTCAACCTCTCAAAACCCTTCTCTTTTTATTTTCTCAAATGGTTTCTTTCAAATTGTTGGTAGTAACTCTGTTTTTACACTGTTTTTTGGAATTTATTTGGTTTACCAAATCCTTTTTAAATTATATATCCAAATAGTTTTTATAATAACTGGTTTGTAATTTGATCTTACTTTGCTTTTGAATTTTCACTATTCATTCAAAAATTCTTTTCTTATTATTTCCAAAATGTTTTTTCCTCAAATAATTGGTTTTGTAAGGTGTGCTTACATTATTCTTGAATTTTCACTTTTATTCAAAAATTCTTTTCTTATTATATTATATTTCCAAAATGTTTCTTTATCAAATCTTTGGTAGTAAGTTTTCCTTACTCTGTTTTAGAATTTTTATTATTCAATTCAAAATTCTTTCTATATTTTATATTATATTTCCAAAATGTTTCTTTCTCAAATAATTGGTTTGTAAGTTGTTCTTACTCTGTTTTAGAATTTTTATGATTCAAAAATTCCTTTTATTATTATATTATCTTTCCAAAATGTTTCTTTCTCAAATCTTTGGTTGTAAGTTGTTCTTACTCTGTTTTAGAATTTTTATTATTCAATTCAAAATTCTTTCTATATTTTATATTATATTTCCAAAATGTTTCTTTCTCAAATAATTGGTTTGTAAGTTGTTCTTACTCTGTTTTAGAATTTTTATGATTCAATTCAAAATCCTTTCTATATTTTATATTATATTTCCAAAATGTTTCTTTCTCAAATAATTGGTTTGTAAGTTGTTCTTACTCTGTTTTAGAATTTTTATGATTCAATTGAAAATTTTTTCTATTTTTATCTCTTCAAAATGTTTTTTCTAATAATTGTTTTGTAAGGTGTGCTTACATTATTTTTGAATATTTTTGTTTATTCATGATATTTCTTCATGGATGCCTGGTTGTAGACACCCTTAATTTTACCAGAGCCCATCTCCTTAATTTCATAGGTGTTATTATTTTTGTCTTTGGAGACTACATAGGGTCCAGTGTATAAGAGTAATAATTTCTTAGTTATCCCTTCTAGTGAACTTGGTAATTCCCTATTTTTTAATAAAACCTTCTCACCAATGGTATAGGTAATTATCTTACCCATCCCTTTATTATATTTAATCCGCCGTTTCTCCTGGTCTTCGGCCACCTTATTATAAAATTTAATTTTATCAAAAATATATTTATTTTCTCTCGGGAACTCCAATATTTCTTAGATCTCCCTTGGGGGTTGTTTTTCGTACATGGCGGAGTATGGGGTAATTCCTATTGCTGGGTGGTATGCCAGGTTGAGGAATTCTTCTGTGGCCTCTAGGTATTCTTGCCACCTCCTCTGTTGATCGTGGCAATACGTACGTAATATTCGCCCCACCTCTCGCAATACTCTTTCTGCCGAGTTACTGCTCGGGTGGTATACCGAGGTTTTATAGGTATGAACCCCCATCGACAGTAGTGTATCCTGCCATTTTTTCCCCTTGAACTGGGTTCCGTGGTCGGTGATGATCGAAACTGGTTTTCCGACGTCTGGGAAATACTGGTTGGTTACTATGTCGAGAATTTTATTTGTATTCGCCCGATTCGCTGGGTATAGCTTGATGAACTTCGTGAAATGGTCCATCACGATGACTAGATACTTGTATCTGTGCCGACCCCACTGCGGGGAAATGGCCCGCAGATGTCCAGAAATACTTTTTCTAGCTTCGCTTGAGATGTTATTGGAATCATTTGCCCTTCGTTTTTCTCGTTATTTGATTTCACGAGTTGGCAAATGCGGCAACACTTTATGTATTTTCGGACCTTCCGATTAGTATCCTTAATGTGGCAGCTCTCTTCCAGGGCCTTTATCACCTTTAAGGCGCCCATATGCCCATATCGAACATGATAGTTATTCACTATCTCCTTTTCTTTATGGGTTGGAATAATAACTTTCCATTCTTCCTTCTTCAAAGATGGTTGTATAAATAGTATACCGTTGTGTATTTTATAATATTGGGCGATAGTCTCGTCCCCTGCTTCCAATCTTATTTTAATGGATTGTAACTTCGGGTCTGCTTGTTGGTGTGTGCTCAGGTTTTCTAATAATGATTGTAGATCGGCGCTGTTACTCAGAATGTGGTATACTTTAAGTATACTTTCCTTTTCCCCCTCGAACGTTTGTTTACTAATGTCTATTCGAGACAACACGTCCGCGACGACATTCTTCTTTCCGGGGATGTACTCCCACTTAAGATCATACTCTTGTAGTAACAGTATCCACCGTGTCAACCTTCCGTGACTTAGTTTACATCTCCTTAAGAACGATATGGACTTATGGTCTGTCCGGACGGTAACGGGGTAACCAAGGATGTATGTGCGGAATTTTCCACACGCGAACACTACACTTAACAACTCTTTTTCAGTGACGTGATAATTCTTCTCGCACTGATTTAATGCTCTACTGGCAAAGCAGATCACGAGATGTTCGCCCTCCTTATCCTCTTGATACAACGTTGTGCCGAGGCTGATGTCGCTGGCATCGCAATTCAGGTAGAACGGTTTGCTGAAATCCGGATAGCGAAGTATTATTGGTTCCAGAAATTTCTGTTTAATCAGTGTTAAGGTCTCATTCTGTTCTATACCCCATATCCATTTATTCTTGGATGACAGTTGCGGCTGAGATCTGGCGGTCAATTCAGAATACTTTTCCTGGAACTTGCGGTAGTAATTACAGAGTCCCAGGAATGACTGTAATTGCCTTCGATTCTTAGGTGTTGGAAAGTTTTGAATCGCTTCTACTTTTTCAGCCGTCGGTGAGATTCCCTGGTCGTTCAATATAAATCCAAGAATTGAATTTCCATGGCTATGAAGTGAGATTTCTCTAGCTTTAGCGTGATGTTATTCGCAGCTAATTTTTTTAATACGTGTTCCACACGGTAGCAGTGTTCCTCCCAAGTTTCTGAGGACACTAGCAAGTCATCAACGTACACGGTGGTGAACTGTAGTGCTTCCTCGCCAAGTATCTGGTCCATGCAGTGTACAAAGACTGCGACTGAATTCGCCAGTCCGAAGGGCAACCTCTTAAACTGGTAATTCCGCCCTTCGAATATAAAGGCCAGATACTGGCGACTCTGTGGATGTAATTCCACCTGCCAGTACCCGCACACCGTGTCCCAGGTACTAAAGTACTTGGTACCGTGGAACCGTTTCAAAATCTCTTCAATCTCACCGGGCGAAGTCCTGTCATTAATAATCATCTTATTAATCTCCCGCGCATCTAGGCACAAACGGACTTGTCCGTTTTTCTTAGGAATAGCCACGATAGGGCTTGTATATGGGGATTGGCTACTCTCTATTATGTCACGGTTAATCATCTTTGTTATTTCAGCTCTTACTGCTTCCTTTCGTGATTGCGCGATGGGGTAAGACTTCCGGTTAAAGTCCACTGTGTCTCGGAACTGTAGAGTACACTGGAATTTTTTTACTTTACCGGGCTCGTCAGAAAAGACTGATTTATATTGTTCGTATATTTTAATTAGTTGATTTGCTTGGTATGGTTGCAATCTTTCTCCTGTGATACCGCTCCGGAAATCCCTGATTTCCTGGATTTTTTGGGACCATAAGTCCTCATTAGCGTTATCGTCTATCTTCTGTTCAATAATAGAAGTTGGAGGTATATAATTGATCTTACGAATCTGTTGGTGGATATTATTAGGAATTACTTGGTCGCTACCAACCAAGTTAGCCGTCCAAGTGTGTCCGTTTGTAAATAGAGACAATTTCTCGGTTCGCAAATCAATTATGGCGGAGTTCCGCCTGAGCACATCACACCCGACTAATATATTAAACGGCAGCCCGCTCGCCACCAAGAATTCCATTTCTATAGCTATACCGCAGCTCATCACACTGGCGGAGACTTGCCTTCGTATGGTTTTATTTTGTCGGCCGGTTGCACCTAACAAAATAATATTGTTTAATGGCAACGTCGGTAATGTTCTTCCGCATTCTCTCTGTATTCTCTCCAACTCAGTTGTACTTATAATGGATACGTTGGAACCAGTATCGATCATTAAATTGGCTGGGATTCCTTCTACCTCCGCATTTACATGTATTATTTCATTATTAGTGTTATTGGTGGGACTATTATCGTCCTCTTCCAATAATTCACGTCGGATGTTCTTCAGGTAGCTACAACCTATTATAGTGATACGATTATTTTTATTTTTATTAGTCAACTCATTATTATACCCAGTGTTTAGGAGCAGTAACGGGTTCTGGCGATTTATTACTGCCTCCTCCCGTTTAAAGGCTCGACATCATTGTTATGTTGTGTCGCACTTGTGGATGCATTATTTGGGATGCCTAGAGTGGGTCCCTGCCGCTCTGTTCGAGGATCCACCGGTCGTTCGCTGTTGGTCAGCCGTTCAGTGTTATCTAAACTGGTACTTGGTCTCGCAGGATAGTACCTTGGTTGATCTCGTTCTCGGCTCCTCCGCCTATCTTCATACTCGTGATAGCTGTTTCTTCTCTGGTGGTAGTACCTCCGTTGGCAACCATCTTCCGCTCGAATGAAGTTTACTCGTGGTCGAGAAAACCTATTATTATTGGGGTTACCATTTGGTGGACTACCACGATTGTTATTATTATAGTAACGATCGTTAGTATAATTGGGGCTTCTCTGACTATTAGGGTTTGGAGGGTATTGGTTTCGGTTACCCTGATAACCATGATTTGGTCGATTGTGGTTCGTACTATTTTGAACCGTGTTGTTACTATTATTATTGTTATTATAGTTGTTGTTCTGTGGGTATGCTCGGCTTCCTTGGTATCCTGTGTTGGTGTTGGTCGTACCATGGTTGTTATTTGGATACGTCCTAGGTTCGGGCCGATCGTTTCTTCTCCGGCTTTGTCGGTAGTACTCTTCATTTTCGTAATTCTCGAGGACTTCGGTCATGGCCTGTATTGTCTTAATTTGGCTGCCTCTCCTCGCTCGAATCACTTCCTCGTCATAATGGTACGAGAATTTGTTGATTAGGCATTCCTCAGGTATGGCCCGTTCCAAATGTTTTGCCATACATACCTTGCCGAGGAAATACGCTGTCATGGAACTACCTACTTGCTGTTTATAATGGCCGTGCATATGTTGTCACGTATTAGGTTTTGGGTCGTTTCAGACCAATACTTTGCCTTGAAGAGGCTTTTAAATTGTTGGTAGTTCTCGATGTCGCTTCGGTTGGCCATCCACCAATGGTCGCTCATCTCCCGAAAAGACTCGTCTAGAAGTTCTCTGTTTTGGGCCCATCGGTTTCCTCTATGTTTGTCCATGTATTCTTCAATTCGGGCCAAGAACTCCATTGGCTTTCGCTTATATTGCCTGAAGTTTAGCCATTCTCTATGTTTAGACATGGGGAAATTATTGTAGCCAGTCGGCCGGTTTCTGATTACCTCAATTTCTTCCTGGCTCTGTCGCACATGTCCAGTGATATTCGTCATAGCTTCTTCCATACCGTCGCATCTTTCGGTGACATGGGTTCGCACCTTATTTATTTCTTCCTGTGCTAACTTTCGGTTTTCCTCCCATTTGTTTCTCTGGTGTTCCTTGACCTGGGTAATTTCCTTGTTTATTACCTCCCTGACTTCCAGTACATCACACTCCGTCTGACGACATCTTTCGTCCACTTCCCCGATTGTTGGTTTACAACAACTACCTCTTGTTCCAACTTTTTAAATATGGATTTCTTAGTGTCAGTTAGTTTTTTATTCAACTCTTCCTTCGCTAATTCAATTCTCTCGTCTACCTTGTTCATATTTTCCTGGTTGATTTCCCTCAATTCTTCTCTTAATCGCTGGTTATTCTCGTCCAGTTTCTCCTCCATCTTCTTACTCAAAGATTGGTTGTCCTCCTTCAGATCTTCCATCTTCTTATTCAAATTCTTACCGGTTTCCTCAATCCTCTTGTTGGTATTTTCTATCTTACGGCCCAATTCTTCCTTTGTGGATCGGTTGTCTTCCTTCAAATCTTCTAATTTTTCATTTTAAGGAGTGGTTGTCTTCCTTCAGATCTTCTAATTTTTCATTTAAGGAGTGGTTGTCTTCCTTCCTTTCCTTACTCGATTCTTCTCTTGTAGAATCCAGTTTCTTATTCAAATCTTTCTTTGCAGAATCCATTTTCTTGTGTAAGTCTTCCTTTAAATCTTCCATTTTCTTATTATTTTCTTTCATTGTCTCCATCATCTGCCTGAACATTTCTTGTGTTGTCATGTTCTCTGTTTGTGAGGTTTTTTTCAGGTTGTTCCTCTGGTGGTGCAGTTTGTTTATCTTCCCCCGGGGGTAGTAACACTTCTGGATCCTCCACGGGTGTTGCCTCCTTATCCCCCATATCAACTTCCTTTTCGGCCTCTGCCGCCCTCTTCTTAGAAGTAGCTCGTCTTTGCATTTTTCCTCTTTTTCAATGATATAATCGCTGCCAGGCTTAAATTAATTAAGCCCTCTAGTTGGACGCCAATTTGTAACAAGACCTGTTAACTGTTGTTACAAATAAAAGAAAAAAAAATTTTATTAAAAAAAAATTTTGAAAAAAAAATTTTATGTTTGTTTGTTGTGTATATAATTTAGAATTAATCCTGGTCTTATGTTTTATTCAAATTTTTAAAATTCTGTAAGGTACTTTTGGTTTAATTTGCACTTCTGGTAGAGATTAACAAAAGCTGGAGTTAATCAGATTATCTCCTTTCAGCAATCGATTAATGATCTTGAGTACTGCCCCAGTATCTCACCTTTCGTTAATAATTCTCGTCTTCCAGGAAGTCTCGTGGTTAATTAAACACTTAAAGTAAAGTGTGAAATAATTTTATAATTCACACAGTTGAAATAAATTGATTTATTGACAGTTATTAATAATAATCGATTTTAAATCAATTTAGAGCAATTGTTCGACTCCGTCACAGGGATATATCGATATGTGAATACAGGTTAAAATTTTATATAATTATTAAAAAAGGTTCTTTCAACGATTATTTTATATATAGTCAGAGAAGGGCAGGACTAGAAAGTATAACATTACAAGAAATAATCTTAAATAATTAATATTTAACAATTGTGAATAATATATATAATGTTTAATATATTTGAATTCTCAAACCAATGCTGCAGGCTATTAGATCAGTCAAAGGTTGTAGTGCATCAGGGGACCATCATGGCGGCTAGCTGAATTGATGAGGTTATACGTAATCTTGTGACAGGAAAATCTCACAATAAATTCACCGTTATAATTGTTTTAAAGATCTCCGAAATTGTGTATACTGTCTAGTATGTTGTTTGAGGTATTCTGGATGAGTTTTCAGTGTCCACTGGTGTTAATTGTTTTCTATTAGAGGTGTTCATTTTGTCTGTTCGTAACGAATAATTGTTAAACTGTTGTAGAGTGAATTATTAATATTATGTAGTTCCAATGTGTTAAATCACTTGTATTATGTGGTTTATTGTTCGTTTTCACTGTTGTCATGGAGTATTTCATTAGTTTTAACTCGAAAAGTGTTAATTTGTGTAACTCCCGTTTTCCACTGATTTTAGGCTTAACCTTTGTACTCCATTATACGGTTTTAAGAACGCGATTCCGCATCGACTGTTCCGTTTGAATGTTAACAAAGAACTAACTTACTTCCTCCACTTTAGTAAATATCTTGCCAAGTTAATATTGGAAAAGTATTGTTAAAATAATTTTCATTTCCCATGTACATAATTCCAAAGTACATTATATATGGAATAATTTTAGTTTATTGTTCGCTTTCATGAACTATTAACCATATAATTGGTTTATTTATCTCATTCTGTTTAATTTGATATGTCATAGTCCATATTTGTTGAGATTTTTGTTAAAATTACCAAATTTCTGTCTTTTTGGAAATCTAGGCCCAAAAAAAACTGTTTCCGTCCTTCCACACTTTTACTGCCATTTTAAGTGTTATTAATATAATTATAATAAATTTCAAATGGTCACAAATCCTTTGCTTTCCTTAACTACTTATAAATTTAACATTTGAACTGTCTTTTAGTGATAATTTCTGAATTTACCAGTCCTCTTTAAAAATAGTTATTTTATGCATTTCAAAAATTTTCAATAATTTAAGATATTTTTCTATATTACTCTTTTAAATCATAGGTTCATTTACAGTAGTTGTTAATTGATCTACCTTACCTAAATCTTGTCAGTTTACATGGTTCATTGGTTAATTAACTGGTTTATATTAATTTTTTATGAATTCATTATTTGGCCTAGAGTTTAGTATTTTAAATGTATGGTTTTTTCAAATAAATTTAATTCTACTCCTCGTCTGACTCTTAGTAGTTAACATGACGTAAAATAAAATTTATGTTCGACATTTGACATTCTTTGAGTATATGTAATTTAATTATTTTTTATGATCTTAAATGAATTAATTATTGGTGGAATATCTGTCATGCTACAATATTAGAATAATTCTTGCCTAAGGAATCGTTTGTTCCAATGATAAACAAGACTATACACAAGTAGAAATAATGTTAGTATCAATAATAAACTATTCCTCTATCGCGTTGCGTTTGCGTTCAAGTAGAAACATCTTCAGGTACAACACACACAAAATATTTATAAAGTTAGGAATAACACAGCAAATCTCCAGAACACCAGGAGATTTCATTACACTTCATAGAATTTGGCGCCTAGGTTAAATTTGGCACATTTGGCAATAATACGGCAGAATAATGTTTAAAATTATTGCTGGTCCCCAAGATTAAAATACATATTTCAAAAATGATTATGATCGTTTTCTATCAATTATAAAATGTGGCAAATATTTAATTGGTCCTGAGAACCCAATGTGAAAGATTTTGGTTGTAAGGAAGTGACAGGGCGTACTGTTGTACATAAAGTACAATGAAACCCGCTTAGATGGGCATTTAATGTTTGGTTTTGTAAAGAATATGAAATTAATTTGGTTTGGAGAATTACAAAAACTAAAAGTAAATATGTGTAGACCAAAACATACTACTTACGTTTATTAGTCAATGGCCAACAGCTGTCCTGAACAACCTATATTAAGTTTGGAATCAATCAGTTTGGATTGTAGGCAGGTACGGGCCTGTCTAGAAACCGAAATTATTAGCTGGGTACTCTTCAGGAGGACTGTCTTCTCAAAAATACAGTGTACGAAAATTCCATAGAGTGTTGTCGACATCTTTCGTAGTTAGAGTTATAATGCTAAATCTACCATTAACGTCAACGAAGCGATACCTTTTCATAGTAATATCAAGAACCATCGAAAACTAAAGGATGCTAAGAATGGCCGGTGTCTCGTGGCAACCGCAGAAAATATTTTTGTTTAATACCATACAAAATTCAGGGTACTTGAACTGGCGTATTTGCTACCAGGGTCTGAACAAAACGAAAAATACAGAATGTCACATTAAGCTTTTGCCATAAAATCGGCGGAAAGAAGACTGTGGCTAAAACTACGATATGGAAATACTCTGTACTACAAAACAACTGAGAACAAAAAGACGGCAAGTGTAAGATTTTTAATATACAGAACGTATAAATCGATGTATAAATAAAATATGCATTAAACAGGATAGTAATAATTGATTTAAATTAAGTAAAAGAATAATAATGGAAAATTTATCAGTCAGCCAAATATATTTTTACATCATATGCAGCAAAAACGAGAAAGCAAAAGTAGTGTTCAAAGATGTATTCATTCTGACGGTATAAAGTAATAAAGTGAAGTATTAGAGACTTAAACTAAGTGAAAAATTCGTACAAAATAATTTCAATTCAAAAGTGGCAAATAGGACAGTGTGAAAAGTAGTTGTTGATTTTTTCTTGTGGATAAATATGATGTAAGAATCTGGTATGTAGACTTTCAGCTCACACGTGTTTTGTATGTAAATATACTTTTATTGGAAAAGCAAAATTAAGAACAAATGTTATGGAATGTACGTTAATAGTAAAACATACCTTACTTTATCTAGAAAATAAATAGTTTCGTAGTCTGGTGAATTCAAATTTAACAATAGAACACTAAAACATATGTGTATACAATAATTTCAGAATATAGTAAACCAAATACATAATACTAGATGTCTGCCAATTATAATAAGTATAGTGAATTTTAAAATAAAATAACAGAAATTATACCAAGTTTTTTAATAGGTCAAAATGAATTTACAGGATTACAATTTAAATATAACTAAAGTAATAATAGTGTTAAAAAATATGTCAGTTCAAAAACATAAAATTCAAACTTTCTTATCATAGACAAAAGCGCTAACAAAAAGGAAAATTGGCGCAAGAAGCAACATTTATAAATGTGAAAACAAAATTGCCTTTAACAAATTTTTTCTTAGTTTCAACACCATAAAGGACAAATACAACTGGAAAATATCGGTATGGAGATCCATACACGACTTCCATGTTCTAAGATTTATATTTAAAATCATATTCGAAATGAAATATTTCCATAGAAACTACTTCTTTCTATTGCTTCAGCCTTAACCACAGTACTGTGGTCACTAACGTATACCACCTCACGTTTTCGCACTCGATTTTCACTGATCGTGGCAGTCGATGGCATTGCCGAAACGTCTGGTTTTGCAGAAAACATTGGACTACGGCTAAACAGCCCGGGAAGGAATTTTAACAAAAAACTACTTCTCTGTTGCCGATAACGTAGTACACGTAAAAAATTACCCCCCCTTTCAACTATAATTTTCATTAATAGAAAATTACCCCCACCCCGTTCAACAAGCCTCTTCATTTATAGATATTTCATCTACGCTTCTACAGTGGATTATTATGAGCTAATTATCAGGATACTTTATTTATCAAAATTAAGTACTTTACTCTTGTTAAAACATAAAACGTTACAGGTAAACTACCCCTTTCTCTAAACCGATCTTCACCGAAATCAATAGACTTTCAGTCTTCTACAATGCAGCGATCCATGCAAAAAAATATTTGATTCTGTTTGAATGTGCGGCAGTTATCGTTCGTCATGCAAACATTTCTCTTGTTACAACATAAAATGTTGCAGGTAAACTACCCCTTTCCCTTAACCGATTTTCACCAAAATCAATAGACCTTGGGTTCTCTACAATTCAGGAACGTATCAAAAAACATTTTTGATTCTCTTTGAATTTACGGCAGTTTTCTTTCGTCAAAAAAATTACCCTTGTTAAAACATAAAATGTTGCAGGTAAACTACCCCTTTCCCTTAACCGATCTTCACCAACACCAATAGGTGTTGAGAACTCTACAATTTAGGTGGGTATGCAAAACATTACTTGATTCTGTTTGAATTTGCGGCTGTTATCGTTTGCCAAAGAAAAAAATTACCCTTGATAAAAAAACGTTGCCGGTAAACTACCCCTTTCCCTTAACCGTTCTTCACCAAAAACAATATGTCTTGAGTACTCTACAAATCAGGGCAGTATGCAAAAAATTATTTGATTCTCTTTGAATTTGCGGCTGTTATCGTTTGCCTTATGAAAAACACTTGTTAAAACATAAAATGTTGCAGGTAAGCTACCGCTTCCCCTTAAATGATCTTCAACAAAATCAGCAGACCTTGAGTTCTGTATAATTCAAAAAGGTATGCAGAAGAGTAGTTGATTCTCTTTTAATGTACGGCAGTTATCGTTCGTCATAAACAAATATACCCTTGTTAAAACATAAAATGTTGCCAGTAAACTACCCTACACCCTTAACCGATCTTCACCAAAACCAAAAGGTCTTGAGAACTCTACAATTCAGGGCTGTATGCAAAATATTATTTGATTCCGTTTGAATTTGCGGCTATTATCGTTTACCATAGAAAAAATTACCCTTGATAAAAAACCGTTGCCGGTAAGCTACCCCTTTACCTTAACCGATCTTCACAAAAAACAATAGGTCTTCAGTACTCTACAAATCAGGGCTGCATGCAAAACATTATTTGATTCTCTTTGAATTTGCGGCTGTTATCCTTTGCCATAAGAAATACCCTTGTTAAAACATAAAACGTTGCCGGTAAACTAACCCTTTCCCTTAACAGATCTTCACCAAAAACAATATGTCTTGAGTTCTACAATTTAGGGCTGTATGCAAATAATCATTTGATTCTGTTTGAATTTGCGATTGCTATCGTTTGCCAGAGAAAATACCCTTGTTAAAACGTGAAACGTTGCATGTAAACTACCCCTTTCCCTTAACCGTTCTCCACCAAAAACAATATGTCTTGCGTACTCTACAAATCAGGGCAGTATGCAAAAAATTATTTGATTATCTTTGAATTTGCGGCTGTTATCGTTTGCCATAGGAAATACCCTTGTTATAACATAAATTGTTGTAGGTAAACTACCCCTTTCCCTTTACCGATCTTCACCAAAAAGAATAGGTCTTGAGAATTCTACAATTTAGGGCTGTATGCAAATAATCATTTGATTGTGTTTGAATTTGCGGCTGTTATCGTTTGCCATAAAATATACACTTGTTAAAACATAAAATGTTACTGGTAAACTACCCCTTTCCTTTAACCGATCTTCACCAAAACATATAGGTCTTGAGAACTCTATAATTCAGGGCTGTATGCAAAAGGGTAGTTGATTCTAGATACATTTTATGCAGTCTCCAAATCGCTATTATGATTAATTTAAGAATTTTACCTTGTATAATCCACGAGGCGATCTCAGTTTTTCAAATACGACATGTTTCAGGGACTAAATCCCCATCCTCAGGTACAGTAAAATACTATTTCCCTAATACATAGGGGTCGTCGATAAGATTAAAACTTTTATACACATAAATGTTTTATGTGTGCGTGTTGTTGTTTATGTGTATAAACGTTTTAATCTTTTCGACGACCCCTATGTATTAGCGGAATAGCATTTTACTGTACCTGAGGATGGGGATTTAGTCCCTGAAACATGTCGTATTTGAAAAACTGAGATCGCCTAGTGGATTATATAAGGTAACATTCTTAAATTAAGTAGTTGATTCTGTTTGAATTTTCGGCTTTTATCGTTTGCCATATAAAATACCCTTGTTAAAATATAAAATGTTGAAGGTAAACTACCCCTTTCCCTTAACCGATCTTCACCAAAACCAACAGGTCTTGAGAACTCTATAATTCAGGGCAGCATGCAAAAGAGTAGTTGATTCTGTTTGAATTAGCGGCTGTTATTGTTTGCCATAGAAAAAAATTACCCTTTATTAAAAAAACCGTTGCTGGTAAACTACCCCTTTCCCTTAACCGATCTTCACCAAAATCAATAGGTCTTGAGTACTCTAAAAATGAGGGCAGTGTGCAAACAATTATTTGATTCTGTTTGAGTTTGCGGCTCTTATCGTTTGCCATATAAATACCCTTTTAAAACATAAAACGTTGCAGGTAAACTACTCCATTCCCTTAACCGATCTTCACCTAAAACAACAGGTCTTGAGTACTCTACACTTTAGGGCTGTATGCAAATAATTATTTGATTCTGTTTGAATTTGCGGCTGTTATCGTTTGCCATATAAAATACCCTTGTTTAAACATAAAACGTTGCCGGTAAACTACCCCTTTCCCTGAAACGATTTTCACCAAAATAAATAGGTCTTGAGAACTCTACAATTGAGGGCTGTATGCAAAAGAGTAGTTGATTCTGTTTGAATTAGCGGCTGTTATCGTTTGCATAGAAAACAATTACCCTTGATTAAAAAAAAAAACCTTTGCCGGTAAACTACCCCTTTCCCTCAACCGATCTTCACCAAAAACAATAGGTCGTGAGTACTCTACAAATCAGGGCTGTGTGCAAAACATGATTTGATTCAGTTTGAATTTGCGGCTGTTATCGTTTGCCATAGAAAAAAATCTACAGACAGACACACAGACACACAGACACTTTTCGAAAAATGACTTTTTTTCATGTTTTGAGTGTAGTACAATCATAATCTGCAATAATCTCAAATACGATTTTTTTTGCCATCACCATACTTCCATTTCCTTAAGGAACATGGAAGTAAAACGGAGAGTGTAAAGATTGCAAAATGAATGAGTGATACCATACAAAAACCACTGATGACGACCGTTTATATACAGATGAAAAACAACATTCACTGATTAACCACAGCATCTTCAGTCCTCCTGGAGACATCAGGTTGACGTTTGGCACAGAATTTACTCTGCTTCTGGAAAATTTATCATAATACTATACTCGTCACTTAAACTATACATTCAATCCAGAAGTAATTAATTTTCTAAATATTTGTTTTTTTTTTAAATCAAAATTACCTTAGTGTCTCAATAAAAAATCGATATAATCGCGAATGTGCTATTTGCGAAAAATTAAAAACGTAAGGCTATATAGTCTGAAAAGTTGATTCAGTCTTAAAGAAAACTCTAGCTTGAATATTAACACAAAATGCAAGGTTATGTTTACATTTCTCTTCAATTGGCAAACTGATGGATGGCAGAATGTGCTGTACTAGAAGATACCATGAGGAACCATGTTCGGGGGAATATTCGATCCCTCTGAAACAGTCATACTTAGCATTGGATGATGACATACTATATTTCATAAAACACTCAACGCACTTTAGATTTTGTTCTTATTTTGTTAATGTTTAATCGTTTTAGTTTGCATATGTCGCAGTAAAAATCTTCTGTATTGTTATGAAACATTTTCTGCGCGAAAATGTGTAAATTTTTCTACATCAGACAGTAGACATTAAATTTACAGGAGACAAAAAATGAAGTCCAGAGACAATTGAAATGTGACCTCTGCCTTCCGCAAATGTATAGAAAATTTGGAAAGTGCAATCGCTTGTTCTTAACGTCATTATTACGTTTTAAGTGAGTTAGTTTAAACGCAAATGATTTCTTCAAAATCTTTAAAGTTTTTGTGTATGTAAACTACAGTTGTGTCGCTTTATTGTAAAACTAGCACTTCAATTAGTTAAGTATCCAGCGTTTTAAAATACATAATTAGTGTTTAAAATAAAATATCCATCGTTGTAAAAAGACTTAGTAATCGGTTTCACTTCCTTTAAATTACACGCTAACCGTATAATAATAGTAGAAGGTAGTATGATAGGAAAACGCCGAATTTAAATTATAGTCGTACTCAATTATATATGTGCTGAACAAATACTTAATCAAATCTAAAATTAAGTTTAAATTAAATTTCAAATAATGCTTGTTTTATGTGTATGCATATATGTAAGTTAATATATACTTGCACGCAATCAATTTGCATTTTCCGATCGAAGGAGAAACGCTAAGGATTACAATCCATAGTCATCAGTTAGGTTTTGCGTGACCTTCACAATAGTATATTATCTTGGCATAGAAATGAACATTTTATGCAAATATTAATACGGTAGTATTGTTTTCCATGAAGCGTGATCTAAGACAGAGGTATGAATGCGAGGTCAGAGTTAATGGCACATTAAGCTGGTTCTGTAAACCCGAAGACAGACTTTAGAGTTTTTCTTCATTCATTGGAGCATAACATACAAACGCGGCTTATCGTTGAAATCATTATTCTCGTTTAACAATCTACAGTTTTTTAGTTTAGATTTTTACAGTGTCTTCAGCAACAATGTGTTGGGATGAAGCTTATTTAGTCAAATGTTTTTCTGTGACTTCATATGTTCATAATCGCAGGTGGCTGCTAATAGTCACGAGTAACCAGTACACACCAATCTCACGCACGACTACCCAACCCACCCAACCAACCCACCCTGCCATACACGCGCGCCCGCGCACACACACACACACACACACACACACAAATGGTTTTGTCCATGTTGAGAGTCCCGTATTCTTGTGTGTGTGCATGTGAATGTGCCTCTGTGTGTATTTATGTGCGGTGTGTGTGTGCGTTCGCGCGTGTGTATACGCTTCACATTATTTTTTTTAATATAATTTTTTTATTGTATCCTTCAGTGTGTTTACTAGAACAACAGTTTTGTTAGTATTTGTTTTAGTGATATTTGGTTATGACAAATTGGATACAGTTTTGTAGTAAATTCAGATAGAATTTTCTTTCAAAACTATTTCTGAAAAAGCTACTATGTTATATAAAATTTTATTACTAAATTCGTGGGAACATGCATCGAATATCTGTATCAAACATTAACAAACTAAAGCTATGATTTAATTAACAATTATATTTTTACGAACCTATTATTATACTTGTCTGTTTTCTACCTATTGTTATGCCTGCTACATAAATGGTGAATATATATATATATATATATATATATATATATATATAAGGTTCCACCCCCGATTTTTCAGACCTTAAGAATCAAATTATTGTTACGACGGGCGCACTGATCTTGGTGGTGTAGGCCTATTCAGTGGAAACTGAAAAACTGACACCAGATCACGTCACTAAACCCAACTCAAATACAATTCTCCAAACTAATAAATGTCCAAAACACCGTAATGTACCAACAAATAAATGTGAGCTACTACGTAATGCACAATAATTTCTAAAACGCAAGTCACAATAAGAATCGCTCCGAACTGCAGTCAAACATCGCTGGTGCCAAAAGTGGGCGGGAATTGGTGTTTATATTTATACCCCGCTGGCATTCAAGAATATTCTTCCATTTTCCGGGGACGCTACGATAATAAGTTGCGTGGTGGTGGAACACCCTTGGAACTTTGTCAACATCTGATCTTGTTACATATTACTCAGACGAATGCCGGTAAAACAATGGCCAAACGCGTGGAATGCGCGTCTGTAAGAATCCCAAGCGTTACCGTATTCGAAGTCTCACATAACACCCCTTATCCGTCACTTCTATACAGGAATATTAACCTCTGAGACACTTAGTATGTTTAGATAAAAACTGAAACTGAATAAGGTTTAAAAATATTAATAAAATACTATTATATCATAAAATCGTAGATCTAATTTTTAATACTCTGTTTCATACATGTAAATATTTGTAGGAAAACGTAATCTAGGAAACTGTAGATGGCTCACGTAATAAATAAAAATTACACGTAACCAATTATTACAACAGGATTGATACACACCAGAACATCAGCAGCTAACTTTAGATTTACCCCTGTCAATAAACTACATCTTATGTGTGTAAACAAAGCGAAGCATGTTAAATAAATTCTGTGTATAAAGTAAAATTAATTTAAAGTTACGCGTATAAGTGTTACAAGCTAAATGCCCTTCTTATAATTTGGTTTTAATTTCAATCTACATTTGTTAAACTTACTTTCACAGCACGACTAACATTATTTTCCTTAACCACATATGTCGACCTTTAAATGACTACCTGTCCAACAAGAATCTAAAGTATTCACATTACAAGAATATGAACGTTTAGTTAATACTAAAGTACAAGTACGAATAATAAAAGTCGTACATGTAATTCATATAACAGAAATATAATGATAAATTCTTAAAATATGAATACTACAACGGCACTATTATCAAAATAATTCAGTATAATGTATCTGTACGCAAACTACAGAGCTAACTCAATGTTTCAGTTTTTAGTAACGTCGTTAGGTCAAAGAAAATTGGAACATCACTTTCCAGTTACTAGAATTTAAAACGGTGGTGGACGAGACTTACGTTGTCGTAATATGATATTTCAATGATAAGTTTATGAAATGTTTTTACTAACCTAGAATATAGAGACCGAGTACCAGTGTAAAATCATCATATCATCTTGTAAACCAAGTGACGTCGTGTAAAATGAACCCATGTCATTCGAACCCCTAATGGGATAAAATAAAACCGAAACGACCAGTTTACATCTCCTATTAAGTGTAAAATAAAACTTAAAGCGTAGGCACTAATTAAATAATTAGACCTTTTGTACACTTCACAACAAAACATTAACTTAAAAAACACCGTTTTTTTAGTTTCTTTATATACAATAATGTCATGAGTATCAAAACTCACTAAGAAACTTGATATTTCAAAATTTTGCATTAAAAACTCGTCTTCCATTAAGTTTTGACAATACTGTTAGGTTTCAGTATATTCTACAGCAAACTACAATCTGTTTACAGTTATACAAGGCTGTCTAAGATATTCTAAAAGAAATTGAAATTGATGAAAATCATCAAAGACTTTGCAGAAAAAATCCCAGAGAGTTAAATCATAGTTTAATTTATAGGTCTAGATTAGTTTAGTTTCAATTCTAATTCATTAAAATTACATGTAATTTTTTTTTGTGAAACAAATTTACTATATTATGTAATAATATTTATATTTTACGAATTACTCAGTCGTTTATTTTGTTTAGTTATGAAAGTTTTATTAGTCAACAGCTTAGACCTATTCAATATGCTGCAAATGTTAAAGCAAAATTTAAATTTTAAACTTAAAAGCTACGGATAATTACTACAATAAAGTTAAAGCACTTATAATAAGACTACCATAAAATAATTCATTTTATTGTGCTAAAATATTCCCTCACAAGTTAATCAAACTAAATTATTCTCAAAGCGACAATGAGTCAAACGTTTGTTGTTTTGTCGTTTTGACTAATAGATTATATTCCAACTTAACAGCCTAATACCACTTATGTATGAATACTTACTTTTTGGTGTCACAGAAATATAACAATTTTAAGATATTGTCTGTATAAATGTCCTGTATGCGAGGCAAATATGCCAAATTAATAAATAAATACTAATAATAGCAAACATTTAAAAAATTTTTCTATCTAGGTATAAAGTACAAAAAAATATGTTTACGAATAACATTTTTGTATAAAATTAAACAAGAAAACTATCAAGAATATGAAAAACGAAATGGTAACATTTTATTAGTGATGTGAAACAAAACCAAGGACGTATAATGAACCCTTTGGAGAGAAATATTTTTATTATATTAAGCCGTCCTCATCTCTAAGCCAGGTACGATGAAACAATTTTTATTTAAATGCTTTGTATTCATTAATAATATAGAGCTTCTTATTACAACTAATACATAATTTTGTACTTTCGGGACGGTGACTTTGAATGATGATTAGTCATGCGTTAGCGTTATGCAAATGTATAAATTTCGCACTGCGTTTCGTCAATTTTTTCACGACAACTTAATAGAATTTCAACGAAATACATGAAACTTAATGAAACTGCATAAATATGTTACGATAGTTAAAACGTATGCCAAATGTGTAGTAATTCGTAATGAAAGTCAAGAGTGAATGTCATACTCGAAGTTGGGGTATAGCGTACTCCTTATTGTATTGTCTTGAGTAAGAAGATGATAGACAAGCAATTACCAACCAGTTTCACATTTCTCTGTCAGGACAGCATGTTGACGACCAACTTGTTTATTACGGTTAGGATTAAACTTATTAAAATTTTCAGATTTGGGCACGTCCTACAAACGGATCATGCTAATATTACTCATTTAATGATCAACTTAACCGATAGTCAAAGGGTTAAATGATCAGCAAAGTCAATACTGACCTTGTAATTATACCAGCAGTATGACTTTGCAACATGAGACGTTAGATATTATAATCAATAAAATGCTCAAAGGCGCATCAAAAATAATATAGAAAATTCTTGTTAAATGGATATGATGCTGAAGGAAGTATAAAGAAACCTTTTGTTTGTGCGCTAAGAAATGGTATTGTTTTCGAATCCATTATAAGTTAGTACTCAAAATGTAGTATATGTAAACCTATCTGGATGGTACAGTAGACAACTAAAGTAGACTGAAAAATTCCCTAAAAAACAACAATATTAACTAAATTTGGATGTGTGTGTCAACGTAACCTCCACTTTGCTTGACACGCTTTCTCCAGGAATTTTACGACAGACTAAGCTCTTATGCCATTTTGTTGAGATCCTCAAAATAGCCGTTTACAACATCGCTGTCTTACTTTCCTCCAAATCATTTGCCTTACCTTAAGAGAGATATCAGTTGTTCGAAACTAAATCTGGAGTACGTATGGTAAGTAAGGGAGAAAATTACTACTTTAATTATGATTTGAAACAAAAATTACGCTCTGCATAATATTTACCGTATTTTATCCGTCGTGTGACTTCGTGTTGCGTTCGATTGGTTTGATTGTGACACGAAATCACACGACGTATAAAATACGGTAAATATTATACAGATTTTGTCAATAAATGACTTGGATACCAATTCAAACATGTTTTTCAAAAATTACGCTGTAAAACACCACCTATAAAACATTCCCGATTAGCGCTTTTGACCTTTTCAGCTAAACATCAGATTTTAAATATAATAATCAGCTCATATTTTCTACTTGATGATGAGCTGAGACTGTCGATAGCGCTAATCGGGAATTTTTCATATAAAGGTGTGTAATAGCGTAATTTCTGATTGTGATTATAACCACTAACACAACTTTATTAATTTTGAAATACTTTATTTTACGCACTTCAGCAATTTGTTTGTGTGCTGGTGTACTGTAAACGTTACGTGATATACTAAGTTTTCATAATACTTATCAATAATTGTTTTCAAGCGTATGAATGGAGAGTATTTCACGCGCACGACAAAAATTAATTTTTAATAACTTTATCAGCAGATGGAATTGTCTTTGCCTTGTTTCTGTTTCTTTTGCATTTCGAGGTTCATCGTTTTAACTTCTGATTTGTTTCATGATTGCTATGTTCATCATTATGAATCGACGCCAAAATGTGGTTGTAATGTACATGTACTTACAGGATGCCTGATGGATTGAATCATCATTTCGACATTGTTTTGTCAGGAGTATGCAAACGCGGTACCTACCTATAAACGCACAGCATTTATACACAAAAGATTGTTTAAGATATGCCAAAAGTCACTAACTTTTTGTTTCACTCTACAATCTGTTAAAGCGCGCTGGTAAAGATTTTTTTAATTGTCTTCAACGTTTCACTCGTGGTGCGTCCATGCATGGTTTATCAGTTTGAGTAGTCCTACCCATTTCAAATTTATAAATGGAACGCTTAACTGTTTTACTCCACGGAGAGGAGTCCCCCAACGTTGAAACCCAACTCCGTTTTCATAACGTTTTCACTAACAACTTCAAAAATATATTTAATCATGCCACAAATTTCCAAACAACTGACTTTTATAACAATGCTCGAGGCGCGTACTGTGGTGGACAGTCAAAACATAGTAAAAAATTTATTCACTTGAAATACCAAACTTTATCATTAGAAGGATAAAATAATTATACACCATCGAAATAGTGAACATTGTGGGGCCATCTCTCTGTTAGGCCTGTAACGTTTCACCCTACCCAGGTGTATGTGAAATGATGTTTGTCATTACAAAAAATTTAATAATTTCTCGGTAAGAAGAAATAAGGTTTAGATGTATTAAAATATTCAAAGAGGTTTACTAAATTAAAACTTACTTTAAATGGTTTATAAAATATCTTTAAAACTATAAATTATCAAAAAAATATTTGGTGTATTAGGATATTTATCTTTGTCCAATGCATTTTAATACAACTACAATTCCATGTAAATACAATAGTCTCAAATTTATTTCATTCCCGTCATTTATACTTTTTTAGACACATGCAGAAAAGTTAAATATTTTCTAAATTTCTTTACGTTGTTCTCTAATATCTTCTAATATGAACTTTTTCTAAAATGGACAGAAATAGGGGGTCGTGTTACATCAGAGTAAACACGGTGTATTGAAATAAATTCTCTGTTTCACTTACCATTACTGTCATCAATTTATTACCTTCATTTCTGACATATATCGCCCGTATTGTCTGCTTTTGTACTGTTACCTGTTTTGTACAAGTTAGATTAAATAAAATATGAGGTTGATTTTGTAATAGCAAATTTTTTAATTTGACTTGAAACTTTTTAAAAATGTATCTTAAAATATAGCAGGAAGATTGTGATTTATTTTCTTTATCTAATACATACACGTTGCTTTGTTGTAATCACGCGTCAGATGAATGGCTGTTTACATGTTATTAATTAAAACGCTAATTAACTTTTAATATCTAAATTTTAGGAAAAAGAATGTCGAAACATGCAACAAAAGAAATATTATCATTCTGTCCGCTTTTATTTAAAATGTACTTTATTCAAAATTAAATTAAAAATACAAAAATTAAAAACATTTTACTCTACAAAATGGGCGGTTAATCATTTTGCGAAACATTTATCACAAAGAAAATATTTTTCTGTTAAATATGTTAGACGCATTATGTAGACCTACAAAATATCTGAATAAGAGGGATTGGAATTTTAACGGAGTAACCATATACGATTAAAAGCCTCTTTCTGAAGGACACATTATTAAAAATGTAGACATACACACTCACACGCGCGTGCATTTAAAACTCAATCATATACACAAACCAACGCTCTTATCTCCTCTTACTTCCACCCTGTGTTAATCAGTCCTCTGACCCCTAACCCTCTCTAGCACTCCCCCTCTCGTCGTTCACTATCTTTATGTCTCTTCCTTTCTCTCGCGCGATCTATCTGTCTCTAACACTTTTAGTCAACTGTCTATTTTTTTACACGCACAGATGAACAATATTGAATAATAACATTTTTAATGTAAAATATCCAAATTTAAAATATACAAATAATACTTGTTGGTAAATGACTCTGTATCTGCACCTTCCATTCATTTTAGCACTTCACCTGTTTTCCAGTAAAGTCTCTTTAAGAATTCTTAATTTCGTAGTCACCGTCAATCGATGAATTTTAACGATGAAGATTTTGCGAGGATCGGTCATAAAAATATAACAAAAAAGTTTAAAATATTTGTGTAAACGTTTCGACAATATGTATTGTCATAATTAGAATCTGTGTACGGACACAAGAAAAAATAAAAAACCACAGGTAAATTAGTTCAATGAATGTTTATGTGTATGTGAGTGTGTGCGTGTGTGCGCGTATGTGTAAAGGAGTTGAAACAGTTTGTTTTACATCATAAAAATAATTGCACTATTACATATTGTTATCCTTAAATATCTCGACGAAATTATAATACCCCAGGCCATTTATACACTATTAAAATTTATTTAAATTACTGATATGTAAAAGTTCCTTAATAGTATTTGTATACTTATTTATAAAAGCAGTAACCAACAACAATATATTAGAATTGGTACAGAAAACATTACATATACATATACCATAGCAAAACATAGTATGGCTGAATAAAAAGTGTAGGAATGTTCAATTATATGTATTGAATCCTTTAAATTCTTTTTATCTATCTTTACAGACCTTTATACAAGATTCTCTCCTCAAAGCTGATATATTTTTAAAACTCAATTCTCTCGCAATCTCCAAGCAAATAAAAATTTGATTCTAGTGTTCTCGAAATGTATATCTGCAAAAGTATTGATTCTATGTCATTTGTCTTAATCACCATCTTTCACCCTCATAAGGGCTCAATAAAGTCCTTTTGAACTTTCTGCATCCATGATTGTAAAAAGCCACTCTTTATTTGGTTAAAGTCTAGTGTTTCTTTATTATTTATGACAATTCTACATTATTATTGTTTTTGTATAATGAACTTTTGGTTCTTGATATAATGTTGTTACTATTTTTCTCAGATTATAAAAAGATTTACTAGAACTGTTTTCTCAATGATACATAATCTTGTTTATGTTTTTTTAACAAAATCTGAAAGACAACCGACTTTTAAAAAATTGAGATAGCCTATGTATTTTTACAACATTCTACTGTAGCTTCAAGTTATCTAAGTTTTACCAGAGAATTTCTTGTTTTTACTATTAGCGTATTGTCATCTATGTATTTAACGACATTTAAGATTCTGTTTAGAATTAAATCTGATTCAGTTTCTTTAATGTAGTATAACATATTTTATACAATAATAAATGATCAGGAAACCCTTTTCGTAGGTTTCCCACGGTTGCCAAGTTATAAAGTGTATTATAAGATTAATGAAACTTAATAGTCTAAGTTTTAAAAAATAAGTTTAGTAATAATACAAATGTTTGTTAATGTTATAGTCGTATATTTTTTAATAGTAATAAAATTCAAGTCGTAGCAAGATGAAATTAAATATTTCGAAACCAAAAACGACACACGTGACAAAATAAGAAAACAAAACATGACGGTTACTTATATTTAAGTATTGCAAGATGATTATATTTACGTATATGATGAATGGATTATAGATTAAAGTAGACTATAGGAAACACTAACCACTATTCATAATATAAAGGTTTTGATAAATGTCATAGAAATAAAAATGATGAGAGAGAAGGCATTATTCAGAAACTAGAGATTGGAACGCGGTAAAAATAAAGATAATACCGATCTGTTTGTACATAAATTATGAAGCAAATAACATATTTAAAAATGTTTTTCTTAGTACACTGCCCGCAGAAAAAACACGTTTCTTTCTATGAAATGAATCTCATTATTTTGTTGCTACTAGAAACAGTCTTTTTCTCATTAACAAAACATGGGGTAGAAGAAAACATGCCAATAATAGTTACTACCCTTCAGAAAGTTACAGTAATCCCCTCCCCCGTTCTTAAGTTTGCATTACTCAAAGCAACGTAAATTCTATACATAAGAATAACAAGAATAAAAATTTTATATTATTATTATTATTATCCGTTTAACTATATTCATAATTTTTGCCAGCCCTGCTGGTAGGTGTATTATGTTATATTTTAAAATGAAATTTAATGTACACCAAGAGGTTTATCAAAATTATTAAAAAAGAAAATTTCTTAAACGCCTTTTACTCTCAAGACGTAAATTGTTGGACAAAACGCGTCGTAGTCATAAAAAACTAGTTACTTAATACAAAAAACTGAATTATTTTACATGAACAAAATATATTGTATAGCTATTCTGAATGGGAGTTGACAAAAGAAGAACAATATTTTTAAATCGTGACAGGACTGTGACCTAGAAGGTTACGTCATTTGTATCACTCAGACTGGCTGTGACAGGCAGCTACAGATGCAGTGTCGCCAACTCTGTGATATGCCCTAGACTATTGATTAAAATTAACCAATCGCACAAAAACACAAATTAATTTTAATAAACCGTATTTCTAAACTGTGTTTATATTGCTAGTCTTAGTCGTCATTTATACAAATTTGAAAATAATTTGTGTATTACACACAAGTAGTATATTTAGTTGGACATAGATAAATTCTGTAAATTTGTTCTGTACATATTTAGTAATAAGTTGAGAAAATTTAAATGAATTTATGCGCTGGAAAATTAAATTTCATTAAGAAGTACAATGCCTTTTGAAAATTAAAATGATGTATTTATTACTAAATTATGTATAATAATTTATTTTCTTCCACGGTTTTATCTTAACAATTTATCGTTCTTAGGCTATATATAATCATATAATAGACTAAGTTATTTGTGCAATTATTCTAGTAGCCAAAAACTTTTCTTTTTTGTAAAGTCTACTTAGTTGTAGAAAAATATTAAAACAAAGGAAAGCGAAATAATAATAGGTTTCGTTGTAAAAGCTTAATGAAATCGGTAGGTGTTTGTTTCATTTAATTTTAAAATTCCTATCGCCCAATAAGAATTCCCCCGTTAAATAATCATTTAGAAACTATTCGTACGAAACACTAGTAATCACTAGGCCTACTGTCATTAATTCAGTCTATACCACAGTACTGTGGGCCTGCACGTAGACACCCAAAGTGCAGAAAAATTTTACCACTGATGATGGCAGCCAGTGGAGCTGCCGAAACGTTTGGTTTTGTTTTTAACCAGGGACCACGGCCAAACAGCCCGGATATCTTTCATAATTCGAATGACACCGGCCGTGAAAGCCTAAGGAATAATTTAAATTTACTACAGTTTGCCACGAATCACAATACTGTTATTCCTCCAACATAAAACCGGTAATATTTTGCTCAGTCCTCTATTCATATAAGCAATCAAGATTTGTTTCCTTCGAAACACCGGTATCAAGATTGCCTGTGTTAAGCAAAATTATTGGCCAATGTTATGGTGCCACAATTCTCTCGGTTACTCTGACTTTCTAAAATGTGTAACAATCATGTTAAGCACTTCCTAATCTATGTAACAGTTTGGTTAATAAAATATTTACTTTCAAATTGACGAGTTGTCAGGTTTCATTACGTAGTGAAAGTTAATTATAGTTTATCTAAATTAAATTGTCACCTTTAATGAATTTTTTTAGTTGACATGTTAGACCTAACAGGATATTTAAACTGGTATTACAAAAGCAAACAATATATCGTGACGGTCATCTTTCTTAACTTTACCAATATTGTCAAAATAATATAAAAAAGCGGGTGAAATAGCGTACACTCTGTCTAAAGCAATATGCGTTAGTAAATATTGACCATAGCCGTACAAGTATTTCACAAATATTTTTATGTCAACTATATATAAATAAGTAGGCTTCTGAGCAGAACAAAGACGCTGTGACTGATCATTACAAAAATTAATAATTAGTAACAAATTTATGAACTGTAATTCTTTTAAACAATTGTCAAGATTACAACTGCGTTAGTTTACAGAGCGTTACTAGGTTTAATAAAATTTTCAGTGGTAGACTTTATAAAGTGGCGAATATCACTGACTAAGCATATTAAGGCTCTATTGAGTGTTGCATGTTACGAAATATCTTTAGACAGGTAAACACACTTTTCCTATTTTAGTACAGCTTTCAGTATATTTGTGCTATTTTGCCGACATTGCGGCATTATTGGTGAGTAATGTAACTATAGTTAAAACGGTAAACAAGAAGATGTTAATAAATGGAATGTATGAATGTATACGATACTTTTATTAGCATGTCGCTACATGAATTGTTGTTCTTTCAACTTACCGTTATCAAAACCATTTCTAAAATTATTTGCAAAACAATACAAAAACACTTTCTCAATACTATTTCATTGGAGGGAGAAGTGTTTTCCGTATTCCGTATGATGTGCATAGACTATTCTGTTTAATAGTTTTATTGTAACAAGTAATTTTACAGTTGTTAATTTAATCATATTTTTACCAGTTTTGTACATTACCGGTAACATGTTTTGCCATATTAAGAGTGAAACAATAAACTCTTTAATCAGAAATGTCATCATAGACAGCAACTTTCTTCTTAGTTTAAAAACGTACTAACGAAGTACATTGGTACTTGTGGACAGCCACTCTAAAGTAGTTACAAGAAAATTTATGAAGATAGTACACAGTCAACCGGAGAACAAATTGTTAACTTTGTTCTGAAACATTCATTAGCTAAGCCTTGTTATAGACAATTTAAACTTACAGGTAACTTGTGTGTCGTCTTTTTCTATGTCCCTTGGCCGGCCCCCTCCCGGAACGTTAAGGAGCACTACTGATAGAGCTTGGCAATTTTCTATTAGGCGATAGAACTGTTCAATACAGTCTTTTAGCTCACTGATAACGTTCAGACAGGTCCTTTGTTTTCTTTGTCTACTATATGGTGCAAACATTTTTTCTTTCAGAATAAGATATGATATCTTGTTTTTCTCGCCACGAAATAATACCCATAATAAGCATTTTTCCTGCACATAATGTTTGCCATTATTTCACTCACAGTTTTAACACCTTTTAATTAGTGGCATGTTAGATGTAAAAGAATTTCCGCATTCTTTTATGCAACCAAATTTCCAGCGATTCCAGGTGTTTAAATGTGGTCTGTTTTAGATTCCAATTTTAGATTATTTATAACATTACCATATGCCGTTCGAGTTTTAAATTGAGTGCTCGTCGCACAGCAATGAGTTTATACTATTGGAAGTAGTTTCTGCTATTTCAATACGTCTCTTAATTTTTGGATCAGGGTTCAGTTTATCTGTATTCCAGGAGCCAAGGTAGTCATTTGCTTATTCACTGGATTGGTTTTATTGAGATTTCTAGTACATTTTTCTTAATTGGCTTTTGGCAGATCACAAATTTTGCTTTCCTAATGTTTAATCTAAGACCCTTCTCTTCAGCAATTGTATGGAAAGGTGTAAGCATTCCATGTTTTCAGCAAGGAACATATATGTTTTGAATGCGCTTCTGTTTATAGCCAGCTTACCGAATCGTCACTAAATATGTGTGCGCGCACAAATATAATAACGTAGAAACGTTGCCTCTTTAGTTTTGTCCAAAATAAAGTCGACAGGATTTCTTTTTCTGTCGACACGCGATTCTTTTTCTGTTTGTATATTAAATAACTAATAGAAACTAGTCTTCCTCAAAGTTTCATTTCCGTTTCCAACGCATTTCTGTTTGTTATGCTCTGTTTACAAGACACGTCTTGGAAATTATTAGGTATTACCTAGAAGGAATTTTAACAAAGAACTACTTCTTTGTTGCCGATAACGTAGTACATATATAAAAAATTCTCCCCTCCCCCTTCAACTATAATTTTCATTAATAGAAAATTACCCCCAACTCGTTCACCTAACCTCTTCATTTATAGATATTTCATCTACGTTTCTACAGTGGATTATTATGAGCTTCTTATCAGGATTCTTTATTTATCAAAATTAAGTACTTTACTCTTGTTAAAACATAAAACGTTGCAGGTAAACTACCCCTTTCTCTAAACCGATCTTCACCAAAATCAATAGACCTTCAGTCCTCTACAATGCAGGGATGCATGCAAAAAAATATTTGATTCTGTTTCAATGTGCGGCAGTTATCGTTCGTCATGAAAGCATTTCTCTTGTTACAACATAAAATGTTGCAGGTAAACTACCCCTTCCCCTTAACCGATCTTCACCAAAATCAACAGGCCTTGAGTTCTCCACAATTCAGAATTGCTTGCAAAAAATTATTTTATTCTCTTTGAATTTACGTCAGCTATCTTCCGTCAACCAAAAATTACCCTTGTTAAAACATAAAATATTGCAGATAAACTACCCCTTTCCCTTAACCGATCTTCACCAACACCAATAGGTCTTGAGAACGCTACAATACAGGGCTGTATGCAAAACATTATTTGATTCTGTTTGAATTTGCGGCTCTTATCGTTTGCCATAGAAATAAAAAATTACCCTTCATAAAAAAACGTTGCTGGTAAAACTACCCCTTTCCCTTAACCGAACTTCACCAAAACGAACAGGTCTTGAGAACTCTGCAATTCAGGGCTGTATGCAAAACATAATTTTATTCTGTTTGAATTTGCGGCTGTTATTGTTTGCCATAGAAAATACCCATGTTAAAATATAAAACGTTGCTGGTAAACTACCCCTTTCCCTTAACCGATCTTCAAGAAAATCGACAGACCTTGAGTTCTCTTTAATTCAAAAAGGTATGCAGAAGAGTAGTTGATTCTGTTTTAATTTACGGCTGTTATCATTTGCCATAAAAAAATTACCCCTGATAAAAAACGTTGCTGGTGAACTACCCCTTCCCCTTTACCGATCTTCACCAAAAACAATAGGTCTTGAGCAATCTACAATTCAGGGCTGTATTCAAACTATTATTTGATTCTGTTTGAATTTGCGGCTCTTATCGTTTGCCACAGAAAACACCATTGATAAAACATAAAACGTTGCTGGTAAACTACCCTATTGCATTAACCGATCTTCACCAAAAACAATTGGTCTTGAGAACTCTACAATTTAGGGCTGTGTGCAAAACATTATTTGATTCTCTTTGAATTTACGGCAGTTATCGTTCGTCATAAAAAAAATTCCCTTGTTAAAACATAAAACGTTGCAGGTAAACTACCCCTTTCCCTTAACCGATCTTCAACAAAATCAACAGACCTTGAGTTCTGTATAATTAAAAACGTATGCAGAAGGGTAGTTGATTCTGTTTTAATTTACGGCAGTTATCGTTCGTCATAAAAACAATTACCCTTTATAAAACATAAAATGTTGCCGGTAAACTACCCTATTCCCTTAACCGATCTTCACCAAAACCAACAGGTCCTGATAACTCCACATTTCAGGGCTATATGCAAAATATTATATGATTCTGTTTGAATTTGCGGGTGTTATCGTTTGCCATATAAAATACCCTTGATAAAACAAAAAATGTAGTTCGCAAACTACCCCTTTCCCTTAACCGATCTTCACAAAAAACAATAGGTTTTTAGTACTCAACAAATCAGGACTGTATGCAAAAACGTATTTGATTCTGTTTGAATTTGCGGCTCTTATCGTTTGCCATAAAAAATACCTTTTAAAACATAAAACGTTGCCGGTAAACTACCCCTTTCCCTTAACCGATCTTCACCAAAAACGACAGGTCTTGAGAACTCTACAATTCAGGGTAGTATGCTAAATATTTTATGATTCTGTTTGAATTTGCGGCTGTTATCGTTTGCCATATAAAATACCCTTGATAAAACATAAAACGTTGCTGGTAAACTACCCCTTTACCTTAACCGATCTTTACCAAAATCAACAGATCTTGAGAACTCTACAACTGAGGGCTGTATGCTAAACATTATTTGATTCTGTTTGAATTTGCGGCTGTTACCGTTTGCCAAACAATCAAAATTACCCTTGATAAAAAAAAACCGTTGCTGGTAAACTACCCCTTTCCCTCAACCGATCTTCACCAAAAACAATAGGTCGTGAGTACTCTACAAATCAGGGCTGTATACAAAAACTATTTTATTCTGTTTGAATTTGCGGCTGTTATCGTTTGCCAAAAAGAAAAATCTACAGACACAGACAGACACACACACAGACAGACAAACAGACACACAGACACACACACAGACACTTTTCGAAAAACGACTTTTTTTCATGTTTTGAGTGTAGTACAATCAGAATCTGCAATAATCTCGAACACGATTTTTTTTGCCATCACCATACTTCCATTTCCTTGAGGAGCATGGAAGTAAAAATTACCCTTGATTAAAAAAAACCGTTGCCGGTAAACTACCCCTTTCCCTTAACCGATCTTCACCAAAAACAATACATCTTGAGTACTCTACAAATCAGAGCTGTATGCAAAAAATTATTTGATTCTGTTTGAATTTGCGGCTGTTATCGTTTGCCATAGAAAAAAATGTACAGACGCACACACACACACACACGCGCGCGCGCGCGCGCGCGCACACACACACGCACTTTTCGAAAAATGACTTTTTTCATGTTTTGAGTGTAGTACAATTAGAATCTGCAATAATCTCGATCACGATTTTTTTTTGCCATCACCATACTTCCATTTCCTTAAGGAACATGGAAGTAAAAAAGAACAAATTATGTTGGCCCGAAGGTGATATTCCACTTATTAATTTTGCTTATTTGAGCCTCCAGGTGGTCTAGTGAGTAATGCGGGCGATTTATGTGCTCGTGTTCCCGGGTTCAATTCCCGGCGGAGGTTCCGTACGGCGTGCACTCAGCGTCGTGAGGCAAACTGAGTAGGCGCTGAGATAACAGCGCCGCCTCCTGGCTGTAAATGCCGCAGCTAGCGGCTGGTGGCGCGCACTACTAGCCATACACCGTCACACTAACACAAAAGCCGCGCGGTACGCCTTGGACCTTAATGGACTGTTGAGCGGAGGAAAAAAAAAGTTTTGCTTATTTAAATTTGTACCCAGATATATATTATAATATATACATAATACAACTATACATAATATAGTTTAATATTATAATTCATAATATTCGATTATTACAATGAAGCTTTCACTTATATTATAATAAAAATTATAAATTAAATTTATTTTAATTGCAAGATAACCAAAACACAAATTCAATGTAATTGATGAATTAGCTAGTGGCGGCCAATTTAAATATCTAAACAGAAATTTGAAAGAAGTAAGGATACCCAGAAACGTGCGAGCCAAGATATGAAAGTGGTATTGCCTATAAAATTTAAAGCAAGAAGTAAACATTCAGAAAAAATAAACTTGAGAAGACAATTAGCAATTCATTTAATGCTCAGAAACAGAAAAAATTTAGGAATATAAATAAGTAAAGAAAGATGATCTAATCTAAGTAAAGAAAGATGGAAGGCAATCTAAAATAAATTTGTTAATGTTGTTCTTGTGAATGAATATACATTTTTTCTACATACGTTGTTTCTTCAGGTTTCAGCAGTGTAATTTCTTATACTTCCGTACAGATTAAAATCTACAATCTAAAAAACATTTTTTTAAGCCTTTTGTGTGGGTGTGGCGGGCGCGAGTGTGTGTGTGTGGGTGTGGTGTCTGTGAATGGTCGTATAGAATAAGTAGTCGGTTGAATCATGTATTGGAATTTTCTGGAATTTTTTAATGATAATTTCAAATTGGATTATGTGACTTAATATCGTTTATGACAAAACATCGAACTAATTATACCGCCTCTGTTGATCTTATTACAAAATTGAAATAATGTTTTCTCTTATAATATAATAAGCTACATAAAATTAGTTATCAGTTCTTTTGTGCTTTTAGTTTATAAGTTTTTTTAAGTTTATAACAGAAAATAAATCACTTGGCTCTATGACAGCTGACGATCACGATGGTGATGATTCAATCTGGAAGACAGGTAGGCCTATAGTTATTGAATCTGGTTCAGGTTCACGATACCTCTGCGATCTCCTACTGTTGTCCGGCATTCAGGGTCGATCTCGGGTTGAGCACTTCTATAAATTGTAGTTAATTACTTATTTCTATTATTTATTCTGTGTATTGAATGTACACATTGATCCAGCAAGCTTCAAGTGTCTCTTTTTATTCGTATGAGGACAATCTTGTACTTTACCGGATTACGACTATTTAATAATCAACTAGCGAACTTGCGGACTTGTATTCGTACGCTTTGTAGACCAAGCGTCTAGTCTCAAGCAGTGCGTCCATGCCTTTTCAAGTTTAGAGAGAGACTGACTTGAATGATACGAAATAAGAAATCAACTGAGATTTTAGCCAAATTCTCGAACTTTCATTGGCTGCTATACACCCTTTCCCTGCGATGTAAGTTAAGATAACTTTATGCTTGTACAATATTGTCAAAAAGCAAGCTATAGACTTTCGAAAAATCAGTCTAATATTATTACTTTTCTACAGGGTCATAAAACGTTCTTAATAAAAACTCATATATTTAGTTCTTTAATTTACACACAAATACTTCCACTCCATAGGTCTTTTTATTATGTGTATTCGAATAAAAGGATCATGTCATAATTTTAGTTTCCATGAAAGTTATTTAATTCAATTATTTTTATTATCCCGTAACGTAGTTACATATTCTCGCATAAGCGCACTCGCCATATGCCTACGCATATTTTCGCACCACTTCACAACACTAATTGCTTTATTAATTTAAATAATATATATTCACTTGAAAACATTAAGTCAAATTACGCAAGCCATTTGATTTCAAACAACCATACTTGCACGGATTTAAGGTCTAATCTTATACCTTTACATTACCGTAACAAGGGTCGCTACATGGACGCATTAGAGGAGTTTGAAATATACAAAAGTTATAACAGCACGGACAACCATGATGACATACTGAATGATAAATTGAATTTTAAATCCAACCCACTGTACGACACCGCGTTGCATTTGCTTGAGATAAACAACCTGGCAATAACTCGAAGTCCAAGAATTCAGTATCCGACCGAACGTTGCACGGTGCGCACCGAGTCGAACACGTGTGTTTAAATAATGTACTTTTATGAATTTTAATATTTGATGATCTCTTCCCGAGTGATACGTCTGATGATGGGACATAGTTCCCGAAACGCGTAACAACAAAAACAACGCAACGAAGTCACAGGACGGATTTGAAATAAGGTAATCTATTATCAAAAACGTGACTTGGACCATAATCAACAATGTTTAAACTAATTGATTTTTTTACTGTCAAAAATTTACTTAAAACTAACAAGTTATATGTCTTTTATTGCCTAGGATACAGTGTCCAAACCTGCAGTCTTTACTTACACAAATTTCACTGGAACATGCTATCGTATGCTCACAGCTCAGTTACTACTTCATTTTGCATATTCTACCCATTGCAATATGAGTAAGGTATATACGGATCTGTGCCATGTAATTGCTGTTAGCCACATATGTATACACTTTTTGTATTTTCTCTTTTTGTTTTGATTTAGAGTTGATGTACACTGTGTGAACTGACTGCATATTTGTGAAATTGTAATATACCTAACACTCACTTCCGGCAAAGCGTAATGAGCATATTTTTGACGCATGCCAAATTCACGTAAGTACCAGAGACTGAACTGAGCAATGAGGTATATTTGGTGTGTGTGTGTGTGTGTGTTATATTCGTCAAACGTGAAATTTAATATTTCGTTCTCGCCTTTAGTGTTTCGCTTCTTTAAACATAAAAGTTATGATAATAATAATAAATATGTATGTCCATTTTATTATTTATGCTACTGTAAAATATTAGTTACAACTCTAGTACACTTAATCTAAGTATAGGATCAATTATAGAAATAATTTAGGATTGAAGGAAGCATACTCAAAACAAGAAGCAGAAAATATCAAAATTGTATATTTCCCTAATGCAATTTTGAAACTCTATTTTCATGAAAATAGGTATTCTTTACAACATATAATAAAATGGCTGTTTTAGATGTTGTTATAGAAACTTTGAAGTTAATACGCATACAGGCCTAGCTGTTATAAGGCACTGTATTTATTTTATGAAGTTGCTGGGGATTTAACTTGCATTGTAACGTCTCCAGCTACTTTAGTAGGCCGTTATTGCCGGCAATAATTTACAGTGTCACATTTTATGATACCAATTAGCTTTAGGTGAAACTTATTGCCCACTTATATCTTCTATTTCACATTTACAATTTATGCCTACGCGCCTTTCTGGAGATCCGTATTTATTCTCTAAAGTTTAGTAATCGTGTCCTGCAAAGAGATTTATGCGTATATATAGGTATTTCGTTTTCCAAGCTATTTTTCTGGAATTTTGTGTACTGGCTAATAAGGTTTGAAAATGAGTATTTACGGATGGTTTTTGTATAGGATCAAAATGGCATCCTTCAAAAAATCGCACTTTTGAGGTGTGTGTGAGTGTGTGTGTGTGTGTGTGTGTGTGTGATTTATTTACAGAAAGCAAATAGCATTACCTAAAATATTGCAGAATGTTTAATAAAAGCTGAAAAATTGTAAAGATTTTTAAGATGTAGCAGGTAATAAAGAAAAACGCAGTTGAACTTATCATTATCAGATGAATTCCTGAATATATATTCTAGGTACTAAAGCTGATGAATGCAACAATAGAGAAGATGGACTTTAGAAACAGGAACAAATTAGATAGATTTAAAACTTGTGAGGATTATTATACTTTCGGTCGTTAACAAATTCTGGGTGTTGGATTGTTGTAATTGTTGTAAAAAACCAATATTTATACATCTTATATTTTTTTAGAGGATTGAATAATTACTTTATACACACATGTAAAAACAGTAATACATAACAGTCTTGTAAACAAATATAGCAGAGGTATTGACTCGTAAAGTAGAATATAGACCTACATGCCCAGTTAGTTTGAATAGCCTGTCTACGTTGACTTATAAAGTCGCCTCGGAAAGAATTTTTTAATGTAAATTCAGAAGAGTACTGCTAAAAGCAGAGAAAACATGTATATTCAAAATGTATTTATATAAGTAAGTGTTTTATTATGTTCTAAGGTTATGTCGTATTCGTTAGAGTTTATCAATGTGGCTGTTTATAAATTTAATATTCATTTAGGAATTGTGAAATAATAACAACAATATATGTTTAAACATATTAATTTTCATCTTCGCATAGGAAAACAAACTCCTGAAAGAAAATTTTATAAAACTGTATTAACTTGAACTATAGGCCTACGAGAATACAATATGAAAAGATGGATTCATGATTGAAAATAGATAAAAGTACAAGAGACATAGGGGAACCTGTATCCAATGTTGCATATTTGATGGTT
Source organism: Magicicada septendecula (assembly GCA_034769895.1). NCBI lineage: Eukaryota > Metazoa > Arthropoda > Insecta > Hemiptera > Cicadidae > Magicicada > Magicicada septendecula. The sequence continues at coordinate 542,573,962 of CM068367.1, read as the reverse complement.
TCAAAAAGCAATAGGAAATTGTTGTTTCCCTACTTTTATTCAGAACATCCACGTTGCACAGAGTAAAAGTAAACCATTCTATTATACACTACATAAAATGTGTATTTTAACTTTATTAAAATAATTAAAGTTTGTTCTTATACATGAATAAAATACATAAAGCATGATGAAATAAGATTTCCTTTTATTTAAATTTTAGTTTATTCATGTTTAACGTACCGAGTCACTATATGGTTAATATAATTAAATTACCTTGTTCGGTCCACCTTAGTGACACTAGCTGCTGTCGGTTAATGACGCGTTTCGGGATAAATATACGTTTTTGTTGTTATAAATATAACTCTGTTGTTACGTTTTTGTTTATATATATTTTATTTAAAAGATTTAAATATTTTAAAATTTTGACAAACCACAAATTGTGGTATACATTTAAAGTTTGATAATTGCGTATCTGAAGATGGGATTTTATCCCGAAACGCGTCATTAACCGACAGCAGCTAGTGTCACTAAGGTGGACCGAACAAGGTAATTTAATTATATTAAATTTTAGCCTTACACTTTGCAAGAACGCCTTTTTCTAAAAATAAGTTGTTATTTTCTTTTAAATTCTAATTTACCTCATGTGCCAAAAAACAGAAGGTAGTATTTACTATTTTATGAAGTTTCTAATTAACATTTCAATTTATAGGTTATAATTTGTAATTTTTTATTAATTGTCTTAAATTTGGTTAGTAAACTATATTCTAACAATTTTGTTAGGAAGTTGTTAGTTTCTAACAACTTTAGGATGTACATTATTAACTCAATTTGTAAAAACAATATACCACTTGTTAAAATTTACTTGAAAATTCTAAACTAGGATTTGCTTTAAAAGCTCTGAAATGGTAATAGTCTGTGAAACATATCACTGGTGTATAAACAAGGGATAGTTAAGTTAGCTCAGTGTCGAGTTTCAGGTTAGTGACGAGATATAGGGTTTACCAATCTTGTTTCTTAAGTATAGATAAGCAGATCATCTCAAAACCAATTATCCGGATGGATATTAAGCTAATAATGAAAGTTTTTGACCTGACCATTTTGCGTTTGTAAGGATAAAGTTGATAAGGAAGTTTACCTACACTGATTAGAACTCGTTAATTGGATTATAAAGTGTTCTATGTGTTTTAGAAACGACAATTGTGAGGCGTTATGAGACGTATTAAATAGCTTATTTTATGATTTCCTTTTATTTAGAAATTCTTTATAGTTTCCTTGTACATTGTTTAAAATCAAATAATGACTACTACATATATCTATATACATAATGACTATTACACAGTTACTATTAACAAACATTTTACTGCTATTCTCATGTGGCATCTGTAAGGCTTTTAAAGTATCTTAAAATATGTAGATCACAATTGAATAATTATTAGAGTTAATGTGCTATTTGTGAGGTTTCCTGTATTTTCTGCTTTAATTATCCAATAACCATTATTAGGTACTTTTCCAATAACCGTATCTGGATTAGCTTTTGATATTTTAATTATGGGACAGTCCTTATTGATATTTAGTGAATATTGTGTATAATTTTAGTAAAATAATATACAGTGTCCTTATTGATCGGTTTATGTTAAAAATTATTTTATTCGAATTTTAAAAGTTTTCCATTGTCATATAGGCCTATATTTTGTGCGATTTCTAGCAATGTATAGGTTAAACCTGATCCTGTGGCAGCGAAAGTTAGGTTTTTGCTGTGGCACAGATCTTAGGTTATAAAACAAGTTCTCAGGGAAACCAGTATACTTTCAAAATAATAATCACTTTTCTGTGCAAATCACTAAAAATAAATCAAAATAAACAGGGTAATAATAATAATAATATAACGACGACGACGACGATTATGAAGATGATGATGATGATGATGATGACGATAACAAGAATCAGGTGGTTAGGGAAAACATGTTAAGCTTTTTGGCTGATTAAGAAAATAATTTCCATAACTCCGGCGGACGTATAAACTAGATTATTCAAGAGTCTATAAATTAGTTAGCCCATGGGTCATGAGTCCCCATCGTTAAATGTTATAAATTATGAAACAGACTAATAGGTCCAATTTCGTTTAATCTAATGTTAGGGTGACCACCTTAGTGTGCAATGTTTTGCCACTCTAACAATAAACACAGAATACAAGTACTTACAGATATAGAAGTACCTACATGAGGCCTATTTCACAAGTTGCTAGCAGTCAGTGTAAGAGTTTGCTTTGTTTACGTACAGAGTAAAAGTATTTTTCGCCGTGTAGAAAATAAATACAAAATGTCGTGACGAAATTCTACATGAGTTTTGGACATTTTTTGATCAGATAATAGGTGAACTGAGTAAAGTGAAATGTAATCAATATCAGGCAGTGATTTTGCGTGGTGGTGTTGGTAAATCGGCAAATTACACTAGTATGACCAATCATATTAAATATAAACATAGTGAGTTGGTGCCTCAGCTATCGTGATAAAGATTTTCACGGAGCGATCACCACCTCCGTCTCAGTTTTCGTCGTCACATGCATAATCTGCGTCAATTTCTGCTTTTAAATGTCAACTATCTCAACAAACAATACAGGAATCTGTAGCTGTGAAGTGGTCAATTGACGATTCGAGTTCGAGAAAAATACATATTTCTCTTGGTAAGATGTTTGCGTTTGACAACCAACCAATCTCTATAGTAGAAAATACGGGTTTAAATAGTTTGGTGAAGAAATGGAAACCAAAGTACAATTTGCCTAGTAGAAAATATTTCGCCGACAATATTATACCCTGTATTTACTCGGAGACGAAAGCTGAAATAAAAAAAGGAATAGTCAGTACAGTCGCAATGTCTGTCACTACAGATTTATGGACAAACACCAAAAATTTACAACCCTTTTAACGTTTCACTGCTCACTGGTTCAACGGTAACTTCCAACTTCAACACGCAGTATTACAAATGAAACAGTTTTCCGGTTTACATACGGCTGATACTATAAAACAACATCTAGAAAAAATACCTAGTTTATGGAATATGAATCCAACCAAAATACATCTATAGTGTGAGATAACGGCAGAAATATGGTCAAAGCGATTGATGATTCCAGTTTCCAGGCAGTTCCGTGTTTCATATATACATTGCAATTGGTGGATCAACGATGCTCTCAAAATTGAAAAACTATTACATAATTTATAACAAATTCGAGACGAATTGTTACTCATTTTAACCATTCAGTATCACCACAAGAAAAACTCCACAGTATACAAAAAGAACTAAATTTACCAAATCATCAAATTGTTCGACATTCCGACCAGGTGGAATTCCACATACGATATGTTATCTCGGTTAGCAGAACAAAAACGTACAGTCTCTTTATACATAACTGAAATTAACAAAAGAAAAACCAAATGAATAAATAGTAATCTGTAATAATTTGACAAAAAGTAACTTTGTGTAGTATCAAAATAATTTGTAAACAAAGAGCAAACTAATGGTGTTATTGTATTTAATATTGCAGGTAGTATAAGGAAATTATAATAATTTAAAGATTTTTAATAATTTTGAATAGAAAAACGTTAGTTTGGTATAACAATGTTATAATTTATCAACCAATGGGAATTAGAGTTTGTGATGAGATTGCCATAAAAACGAACCCTTGTTACAAGGAAACCGTTAATAAATTGTATCGTTCTATTATTAGAGTCTGAGTAGGGTAGATGTATCAAACCCACAAAGGAATAAAAAGAAGTAATTCAGCCAATTTTATCAAAAGTACTGATTAAGAAGATAAACTAAATCACAGTAATAGCACTGATTGATAGTAAACCAATAAATAAATTCATCAAAAGGAATAAAAATTAACCAGGAGAAATTGCCGAAGAAGCCCAAGTGAAGAAATAACAACCCACTGAAGGAAGAAAATAGCTGAAAACGTAAATGAACCCTGGAACCAACCTTAACCAATAGGACTGAGGGAATTTAAACATCGTAACCAGATCATTAAGGAAAATTGAACTTGGAATTCGCCGAACTACCCGAGAAAGGACAAGCAGCAGTATTCGAGAGAAGTATTACCCAGTATAGCAGAGACGACGAAGTGTTCAGTATATTTTAAATACGACTTCACTGAAAAACACAAGACAATCAACCAGAAGTGAACTAAACTTTTCACACCACTGATTACTTTTAATAAAAACATTTGAACTTGATTTTAGTTAACCACCACCTCAATTTGAATAACAATATCAATCCAAATTTAATTTTTTAAGAAATATGTTTTAAAAACGGAAAGTTTGATAACCGTAAATAACCTATAAAACACTAGTTCCCATATCGGTAATTTACCACTATAATTTAAGTCTATCACCTGTTTTATAATATTTATAAGGTATATTGTACTTTTATTAATCTATATAACAACATTTTCTGTAGTCACAAGAACCTCGACCTGAGAATTAAATAAACGAAGAAAACTAAACGCCATAGCGGTGAGTCTACATAAACACGAGCGGACTGAATAGCCAACCGCGAATAATTAAACATGCCGGCGCAAAATAAGAATTATATTTTGAAGGAATTTGTAGAAATTGAACCCTATCAATAATTGTTAATAAAACTTAGTAAAAACGTTAAACTGTATCTTTGATTATATTCAACAAAATATAAAATTTTGAGCAAGAAAATATAGAATAATAAACTTTACGATTTCGATTTACTACGGAGAGTAAACCAGACGTAGAGGCAGTAAATTCGAATTTGAACGACCGAACGGGTGAGTAGATATTCGACATTCGTAAGTATTTTAAAACCCAGTAACGAAGGCTCGTTACAATATATATGTGTTTACGTGCGCGCGTGCGCGTGTGTGTGGCAACGATGTTTTAATGATGAATTGTAAGAACATTTTATCGTCTAGCATAAGATACATTAGGCCTATTGTTGCTTCCAGAAACGTATTCTCGCTTACTGAGAGTAGTATGTATTGTTATTGTATTACATGGATTAACTGGTAGGCCTACACAAACTGGAAGATTATTTTAAAATAGGACAGTATAAATTAATAATGCATACAAAAAAGGAATTGGTAGAATTATATATTCTCCTTAAAATCAGTAGAAAATAAAATTACGTAAATGTTCGTAATAAACAACGTTCTTTATGGCAAAAGACGATTAAGGGAAAATTAAAAGCAAACAATAATCAAACTTTACCATCAAAATTTAATTAAAATTTTTCTTTCAAACTGAGAACTTTCAAAACATTGTAACAACAAGTTATTTAAAAGGTTTTTCTGAAAAACTGAAAGAATTAACTCTCTCCCTCCATCGCGCGCGCTCTCTCTTTCTTTTTTCCTCTCTCTGTTTTCTTCTCCCCCAGCTCTCCAAATACGGAATATAAGCCTTGTTTCTTTACTTTTCTCATCCTGTCACATCCTATCTTCAATGTATCAACTCTCACTTTCGTCCCTTATTTATTCTTTCCAGTGGTACTTTCCTATATTTTCTCTATTTCCCTCTCAATTTTATTAAAGTTAATATAGACGTCTGTGTTAAAAATTTTCCATATTTTAGATTTGTATAACAAAGTATTATCAACTTTTACTATAATCATACTTTTAGTCAGTCATTTTTGCTATATCCGTCAAAGTAAGTCAAACTAACCTACCGTGACATGCATGGATTATTGTGTTCCATTTATTAAAGAGTCGATGACGTTTAAACAACATTGTTAAAATGACCTCTCATAAAAACAACCACACATTCTGGTGTATAAGGATGTGAAAAGGAGGATTATTTCAATAATATTTTAGTCAATTCCATTATTAGTCTATTAGTACGGTACCCGATTGTGTAAGCATTACACGTGAAACAATTTTTTAACAGTATAACTGAAGGTGTACTTGCTGTTTGTTGAATTACAACACAATATACAAGACTGTAAATCTAAGATTGAAACTATAAGAAAAGTGTTCATAGACTGAATGATTTAAAGATAGTTTATGTATTTGGTATATAAAATAAATAAACTAAATTAAGGGAATATACAGATTGTGTTCATATTGTATACTATCAATATAGTAGATTTTACAATACCAAAGTTTCCAACGGATTATTAAAATTTATGATTTTCCTCTATAAATGTAGATTGCAATGTAGATGAATGTAGATTGGGAGAACACAAGAGAGGAGAGGGAAATAGGACTACGAATTTTCTTTATGCTAGGCATTTTATAGAGGAAAATCATAAATTTAATAATAAGTTGGACAATTTTGATATTGTAAAGGTAGTTAATAGTACGACGGAAATAAAGCTTATAGAAGAATTAGAAATTATAAAAGAAAGGGAAAAAGGTATGAATAATTTAATAAATATTAAGATAAATTTTGAAAATGAAGAAATATTTTATAATAAAATAAAACGTGAAAAGGTAGGTTCTGTAAGGAAAGAAAACATAGACATGGGTTGATGGTTCCGCCCGCGTGTAGGAAGTAGTGTTGACAAGGGGTTACCTGCGTGACGTTGACGCCCTCGGTAGAGGCAGGTATATAAGGGGGTGGAGTTAGGGTCGGATGTGGCGCGTTCAACAGAGCATCCGGCAAGTTGCGTCGCGACATGCTGGCGTTCCGTAGACGCAACTGGGAGCTAGCTGTGACACAGATGGATGGCCCTGCCGAGGACCGTAATGTCTGGCGGATTCCCAGTTCCCTAACGTGAAAGCGCAAAACGCGCGCCTCTCCCCGCAGTGGCCGGACCCGGCGGTCAACCCCTTGGCCGCCCCCTCGAAAAGGCAGAGTTCTTGGCTGACAGTTTAGAGCGACAGTTCGATCCCAACCCATCCAAGCACCCGGCTTTCACTGAGCAAATCTGCCGCGAGGTAGAGCGCTTTCTATCGGCCGATATCACAGTCCAACCGGAGCCCATCTCCCCGGAGGAGGTCTCTGAGAGGATAGTTCAGCTCAAGCCCCGGAAGGCGCCTGGCCCGGACGGAGTCATGAATTCCGCCCTCCATCGCCTTCCGGAGCGAGGAAACCAGTTCCTCACTGACCTGTTCAATTCATGCCTCAGACTGGCCTATTTTCCGGTGAAATGGAAAACGGCTACCGTCATAGTGATACCCAAGCCGGGAAAGAATTCTTCTCGCGTGGAAAACCTCAGGCCCATCAGCCTCTTGTCCGCGACGTCCAGGATTTTTGAGCGTCTGATCCAGCGTAGGATCCGCGACCATCTAGAAAGACTAGACGTGCTGGTTCCCGAACAGTTCGGCTTTCGTGAACTGCACTCCTCGACTCATCAGCTGATGAGACTCGTGGAATGCATTACCGAGGCTGGCTGCCAGGGCAAACAGACGACTGCGATCTTCCTAGACGTAGAGATAGCCTTTGACCGCGTGTGGCACGAGGGTGTCCTTTACAAACTGACGGAAGTCCTTCTCCCAGACTGCTACGTTCACTTGATCGGCAGCTTTCTGCGAGACCGTAGCTTCCGAGTGAGAGTAGACCACGCTCTCTCTTCGGAGAGGCGTATTACCGCTGGCGTCCCACAGGGAAGTGTCCTTGGGCCTCTCCTGTTCTCGCTGTTTGTCAACGACACACCCCGAGTTCCTGGAGTAAAATTGTCGCTGTTCGCGGACGACACTGCGGCTTTTACCTCAGAGCCGAACGCGAGTTATGCGGCAGTTAAGCTCCAGCGCCAACTCGACGCGTATGTCGGGTGGACCGATGACTGGAGAATTGCCGCTAACGCTTCCAAGAGCGCCGCGGTAATATTCTCGCGCAAACGCAAGCGGCCTCGGCCGCTTAAAGTAGGCCCCGTCGAGGTGCCCTGGACCAATAGCGTCAAGTACCTCGGGCTCCACGTGGATTCCCGTCTCACCTGGCGAACCCATACAAATTACATCCGACAACGCGCTTCGGGGCAACTCAGTAGACTCTGGCCAGTGCTATCTAATCCGGCAATGACCCCCGGCTAGGTAAGCTCATAGTCAACACGTACGTGTTGCCCGTGATTACCTACGCCTGTCCTGTTTGGGGATACCTGGCTCGTGGTCATAGAACAACGCTCCAGCGCGTACTCGACCGGGGACTGAAGCTCGCGTGCAAAGTCCCCCGGAGGTACTCTTCTCGTCTTTTGAGGAGAGGGCTCGGTGTCCACTCTCTTGATGACACCGTGAGACGCCTGGCGCGTAGATTCTATGTTCGTTCCGACAGAGTGACCCACAATTCCCTCATTGCCGGACTTGGTAAATACACCCCGCGACCAGGTGAGTCCTGGAAGCGACCTCGTTTGCTAGTCCCGGTGGTATAATCCACCAATCGCAGGTCGCTTCAGACCCCCCCCCATAAGTAGATAAAAAGTATATATAGAAATCCAACAGACCCAGTGGCAGGAGTCCTTTCTGAGACTCGGGACACTGCAAAACTCGCGACCCGCGCTTCGCGCGGGCCGCGCAACCCCCAGTTGTGTGTCGGATGTGGCAGTTATGATCTGATGATGAACGGGTTCGTTCGAAAGCGCTAATCGGGGTCACAGTGACTAGTGGTGTGTGCAACAAGTGAGTGTAGCATAAATTTAGTTAACCACTAATAAAATTTGTAGTTTAAAAAGTATATTTCTGTTCATCACAAGGTATTGTAATTATTTTAATTCAATATAATAGATTCCCAGTCATTCTCAATTTGGCCATGTAATAATCTTGGCTAAATTTATATTGACCCAGTACTTAACAGTACATTTTGCCGTACTTGACACACTTCATGAAAGTTAATTTTCAGGAAGTTTATGCGAGCACGGTAATCATCAAAGTTAATTTTAATTTCTTTCCATTTTACAGTTTGCGTACACATTGCTCAAGTATAGGTAAAGAGAGTTTTTAATTCTCTGCAGTTTTGGAATCGTAACTAAAGCTTTTGGACACAATTAGCAGAGGTTTGTTTGACACACATTGAATTAGTTGTTAAATTGGATCACGCAAATGCATATAGGTCGAAAGGGCAGTAAAAAAGCATTATCACAATGATAATAAGGAACGTTTCAGCTGACTGTGTTTATCGTTTAGAGAAAGCGGACTGCACACAAAGAAGAAAGGCCACAAATAATGTGGTAACGTTAGTTGAGATGTGGGACAAAGTATAAGGTACACCAGAATTTGGGTAAAATCAATGACTGCAGCGCTTGAGATAGTAGGTTAAGACCTACTTAATACCTACTTAAATCTTAATAATATTAGTCTCTTTCTTCATTGCAACAGTACTCATTGGCCAATGATATGGTACTGGCTATTAAGACAGGGGTACTGCTTCGAATCTTGGGCGCACCATAACATCATGGATCATTTTACAGCATATCAGTCTGTAATGAGATGACAGGTTAACATCACGGTAGTAATAAGCTGATGAAGCGAGGTTGTTTATGGGAGCTGATTATACCAGTCAATGACGACTATGTGAACAGCACTCAGCTTCACTTACTATTACCCCAGGAAAACACAATGTGCATCAAAGGCAACATTTGTGGAGTGTTATGTTGTCCGGGAGTGAATCTTGGACAATTGGCGCAAGACAAAAGAAGAAATTCCTTGCTTTTGAGCCACGGTGTTTTTTAGAAACAACCCACAAATCTTAGGAAATTAACAAAGCTTTGATTTGATACTAATTTGGTTACGATCGAACCATTTTTCGCCGAGTTATATCAGTTTTAACCACGTAATTTGATCAAAAACTGGTGAATCTCCATCTTGTTTTGGCCGTGTCTCGAGAACCATTTGACATAACGAAACCAAACAACGTGGAAAATGTTGGCCTGTTAATAAGCTTTAAGTTTAATTGATACAAATGTTTTACAAAATGGCGTCGTTTTTGAGATATTTGCAGATAACAAGCAGAATTATCACTGTTGCACACCACTATATAAAAATATAGTGGTGTGCAACAGTGATAATTCTGCTTGTGATTTTAACCACTAACACAACTTTCTTCATTAATTTGCAGATTAGTTTAAAAAAAAACGCGTTTTTTCGCAAAACTTTGAACTCTTGTAACTCGCAAACAACGCATTTTTTCGGAAAAGTGTATACCACCTTTTTGCTTATAATTTAATTCTCTATCGGTTCCCGGGGTTAATAAAATTTTGTTTTTTAACCCCCAAAAAGGAATGAAAACAACCCCTAAATTTAAGAGCGGGCCAAAAAATTTTCTTAACTTTATTCTATAACCTTTTTTGAAGACTTTGCAAAAAAATCAGAAGGATCAGGAGGGCACTAACTCAAAATCGGCAGAAAATTCCTCACGTATAGACTAAAGTAATTTGACATACATTGAAGCACGACAGCGTAACCAAAAATTCGTAGAAGATAGATAAAGGGGAAAATTTGTAAAGGAAGGTCATGTTTGGAATATATGACTCAGATTACGCAGGACATGAAATGTGACTCATACCAGGAATTAAAAAGGAAGGCGAAAAACACGGAGGTGTGGGGAGCTACTGCCAAACAGCATGTGGGCTGCGAACCAAAAAAAGATTTGTTACATTCATTAACAGTTAAGAATATTGTAGCGATACCAGGGGACCCAAGCTCGATTCCCGGTACCGAATCACAATTGTATAGTTATTATTGGTTCTGTTCTTTTATTTTTGTTAATAATAATAATATTAACTTAAAAATTTTTTACCTTATATAATCCACTAGGCGATCTCAGTTGTTTACGTACAACATGTTTCGGGGACTAAATCCCATCTTCAGGTAGAGTAAAAAATTATTATTCCCCTAATACATAGGGGTCGTCGAAAAGATTAAAATGTTTATACATAAAAACACACGCACAAAAATCACTGAATAAATTAACATATAACATAAACACATGAACACGTTAAAAGCGACTCGGTGCACCGGTCGACCTCCGGTTGTCAACTCTGACGATCAAAAACTGAGATCGCCTAGTGGATTATACAAAGTAAAAAATTTTTAAGTTAATCATAATAGCGATCTGGAGACTGCAAAAAATGTATAATAATATTGTTTGTTAATAATTATTATATTGTTTTGTAATAATGATAATTGATATAAAATGTTAAATATAAATAATTATATATGTATAACTGAATGTATGAAAACAGAATTTTGTATGAGTGATGTAATGGAAAAATGGTGGCGTTGCCAAGGAGACTGTTTTTGTGAGAGTGAAGATGAATTGTTAATTTTTTGGATCTGTAGAAGAAAAGATGAAATAAAAATTGTTCTTTTGATATCTAAAGTGAAATTGATGGAAATAAAAATTGGCACAACAAAAACTGAGAAGATATTGATTATAATATAACATTAAAAAAAATGTTCAACTAACCAAAATAATAAAAAGACCTCCGAAGAGAAATAATGAAATGCTACAAACAATAAAGCTGGTGCTCAGCGGTGTAGATTATAATCTTAAAATTTGTACAGAAAATATGAAAATAACACACAAATTTAAAAAATGACAACGGTTGCTAAGAAAAAAAATATATATATACTGAAAAGGGAGATACATATTGATGCTGATTTTGAACAAGGGGCAAGAAGTCCTGAAGGAACGTGAACTGGAAGTCGTCGGAGGATTTTTTCGGAACTAAGAAGGAAGAATCCAGGCCGAGACGAGACAGTCCTTGCAGTTCGAGTTGAAGGCAACTTATGTACAAGAAGCTCCTGAAGGCGGATCATCAAGGTGTTTGGGTGAGTCCGGCAGATTTTTGTTGTTTTTTTTCTTGCTGTTGATATTGTCTGTGTGTTCGTGCGGTATACTGTCGTTTTAGTAAAATATCTCATTAAAATGGCATTTATTCAACGGTACCCAAAAGTTGTTTTGCACGAAGCTGCGATCGATCTAGATCTTGAAATTCTTGAAGGAATGAGTAAGAAGGATTATACTCGTCTAATTCAATCGTATGAAGATTACGATGAAGAATTAATCAAATATCTGTTACAGAAAACAGAAACAGAAATTGTTAGACGTGACACAGTAGCAGCTGAAGCTGTGAAGGAAGAAAAAAGATTAGAAAGAGAGTTTGAGTTAGAGAAATTGAGGATTCAACAGACTTCTAATACTGAAGTTGAAGTTAGAAAAATTGTAGAACCAAAATTGTATAATATAAAAGATGTTGTAGGTATATTTGATGAAAAAGAGGAAGATGTGTCAATTTTCTTTCGAAGATTTGAACGTACTATGGTACATTCGAAAATACCTCTTGAAGACTGAGTTATTGTTTTAACTAGTGTTGTACCAAGGGTAATCAAAGAACTCATTCATCGAGAACCAATAGAGCTAGCAGAAAATTATGATTATGTAAAAGAATTATTTATGAGAAAATATCAGTTAAACCCTGAAAAACTCAGACAAAAATTCTGTAATATTAGACGCTTACCGAACCAGACTTGGGCAGATTTTGTATAACAATTGACCATATATTTTGAAGGATGGACTGAAGGAATGAAGGCAGTTGATGTCAAAACTTGAAAATTTTAATGATTTTAAATCAGTTAAAATATCGGGTTCCTACCCAAATAAAAGAACAGCTGAGTCAAGATTGGTTAAATTTAAGTACACCTTTGGAGTTACAGAGGAAACTAGAGAAAAATGACGATTTGAGGACTTGTCTTAACCAAAAAAAAATTTGGTTTATATTAAGATAGAGTCGAATCCGAAAAATGTTCTGAAGGTGCAACCTAAACCTAATGTTCCAGACAAGGAATTTAAAAAAAGGAAGATTCAAAGATAAGTGAATTTAAACCTGAATTTGAAAAACGGAAAGAAATGCGATGTTATTTATGTAATTCATTGGATCATTTGAGGTATAGATGTCCTAAAAGTTTATCTAGTAAAGAACCCTCAAATGTAGCAGGAATAGTTGAAGAGGTCTCTAGTTTTATGAAAGAGACTAAAGAGGATTTGAAAGTTGGAGGCATTTCTCAATCTGATTTAGAAAAGCAAGTAATGCCATTCAAGTGTCAAGGGAAAGTTAACGGTAGACAAGTTCAAATACATCGGGACACAGGTGCTGATATTGATGTGGTGCATCAAAATTATGTATCCATTGAACATTACACGGGCGAACATAGATGGCTTAACACCCCATTATTTCCAGAACCCTTCTGTTGCCAAATAGTAGACGTCACTTTGAAAATTCCTGAAAAGGTAATACTTGCTCAGGCTGCAGTCACAGCTAGTCCAGCTTATGAAGGAATATATTTGATGGGGAATGAAACGGCGCAGAGTTTACAAAACACAAATGCATATTTGTTAGAATTTGTGAATGCCGTAAACATAAAGTCTATGTTAGTTAGGCGAGAAATAGAAGTAAAAGAGCAGAGAGAACAAGAAAAATTCAAAATGATCAGCTATCAACCGTTGAGACTGAAACAAAAAAGGAAGATAGACTCCTTGAAGAAAATGACAGTCATCAACAGGGTGAAATGTTGTCCTTACTGAATACGACACGTGAACAATTCATGGCTGCTCAAAATTCTGGTTCCGAATTGTTAGAGATGATCCAAGTAGTACAATCTAGACCAGAAGAAACAAATTATGACTTAGAAAATAGAATATTGTATTATAAAACGACTAAATATGAGGATAACTATAGTAAAAAATTGTTGTGCCTCAAATATTTCGTGAGCAGTTGATGATGGCATGTCACGATACGGCCTCCGCACATTTGGGAGTTACCAAAACCCGAAAACGACTTAGTAAGTACTTCTATTGGCCAGGATGGGCAAAAGATATATCGGAGTTTGTTCAGACGTGTCTCCCTTGCCAGCTGGCAGGAAAAGGGGAGAGAAAAAGAAAGCTCCACTAGTCTTGGTACCACCAATTGAAGAAATATTTTTTCGAATCAACATTGACACTTGTGGGCCTATGATTGAAACGTTTAGAGGGAATAAATATATTCTCACGGCCATTTGCATGGCTTCTAGATATCCAGAAGCCATTGCATTGCCAGACATAAAGTCACCGACTATAATACGTGCCTTAACAGAAATATTTAGTAGAACAGGATTTCCAAAAGAAATTCAAAGCGATTTAGGAACCTCGTTCACTAGTCAACTTACTAACGAATTTCTGGAACGATTGGGAATTTCAGTGATCCACAGCTCTGTTAGTCATCCTCAAACAAATCCGGTTGAACGACTTCACAGAACTTTACAAAAATTATTGAGATCGATGTGTGAAGAACAGTGTGAAGAATGGGATGAATGTTTACCGGCTGCGATGTTTGCTATTCGAACAGCAGTGCATGAAGGAACTGGATACTCACCAGCAGAACTGGTATATGGGCGGAATTTAAGAGACCATTTGACGCTAATCTATGAAAACTGGAATGGAAAGATTGCAGAAAGTTCATCTGTAGTGGAATATGTAGGCAAGTTAATTAACAAATTGCAGAAGACTAAGGAACTAGCCCTTCAGAATCTTGAGGCAGAATTACAACGTCGCAAGACATATTATGACAAAAAGGCTAAAATCCATAAATTCGAAAAAGGAGATAAAGTACTTGTTTTAATACCTTCTCGGTCACATAAGTTAGCAGTCCAGTGGTCGGGACCAGCTGAGATTGTGAAGAAAATATCAGATACGAATTATATTATACATAGACCCGAGAAGGAAAATCAAAACAATGTATATCATGTCAATATGTTAAAGCCTTTTTTCAAAAGACAAAAACTGGTCGCTGCCATCATACAAAACCCTGAAAATACTGAATTCGATGAAGAAATTATTAGTCCTGTAGAACGTGTTTCTAATAAAGATTGGGTTAAGGATGCAATAGGGACTAATTTAACATCCGAAAAGATTCAGCAACTTAGAATGATAATTGAGGAGTATAAAGAAATATTCACTCCTGAACCCGGATTAGTCACATCAGTTACTCATAACATTGAGCTGACTAATGATACCCCTTTTTTAAGTAAACCATATCGGTTGTCACCTCGACAGACGAAGATCTTAGAAGATGCAGTTAAAGATATGCTAGAGAGCGGAATAGTGGAAGAATGTACTTCTGATTACACGTCACCTATGATACTAATAGAAGTCCCAGGCCGAGACCCACGGCCATGTATAGATTATCGGAAATTGAACCTGATCACTAAAACAACTTATTATCCACTCCCGAATATTGATTCAAATGTTGAAACTGTGGCGAAAGCAAATGTTATAACTGTACTTGACCTTTCAAAGGGATACTGGTAAATTTCCATGACAAAACAACCATTTGATTTTGTCATTACTCATAAGGCCGGGAAATATCACAAAAATGCTGATAGTTTAAGTAGGGCCATGTGCTGAAAAGGTGATGTGGACATACAGACAACAGCACGGCCTGAATTTGCTGGAGTTACCTAAGAAATATTGTCATTCAATTTTCACCCTCCTTGTTGAAAGCCGAAAATTGAATAGACTTAGGCGGGGAGAGATTGTAACGATACTGGGGGACCCAAGTTCGATTCCCGGTACCGAATCACAATTGTATAGTTATTATTGGTTCTGTTCTTATATTTTTGTTAATAATAATAATATTGTTTGTTAATAATTATTATATTGTTTGTAATAATGATAATTGATATAAAATGTTAAATATAAATAATTATATATGTATAACTGAATGTATGAAAACAGAATTTTGTATGAGTGATGTAATGGAAAAATGGTGGCGTTGCCAAGGAGACTGTTTTTGTGAGAGTGAAGATGAATTGTTAATTTTTTAGATCTGTAGAAGAAAAGATGAAATAAAAATTGTTCTTTTGATATCTAAAGTGAAATTGATGGAAATAAAAATTGGCACAACAAAAACTGAGAAGATATTGATTATAATATAACATTAAAAAAAATGTTCAACTAACCAAAATAATAAAAAGACCTCCGAAGAGAAATAATGAAATGCTACAATATCATAATGTAACTGAATGTACTGAATGTAGGAGGTTTTTCGCTATGACGCATTACGCTATAGGCGGGAAAGGTAACACATGTAGGGAATAATAAAAATTTGCGGGTTTACACACACACACACATTTTGATAGCTGACAGTCTACAAGAACGCTGTATGTATGTGGTCTACTTAACTCGTGTACTATTATAAAAAGTCTGTGAACTCTCGCACCCTCTCACCATCACCTTCTCACTCCTTTAATCCATCCAACTTTTTCACTTTGCAAGTCTTTGTTATGCAAAGGTTGTAGACGGGAACAGAGCTATTTCCCGCCGTGTTTGTTTTAGCAATAAAACGTTCGTCCCCGCATTGTGTTTGAGACGCAATAGCATTGTTTGCACGAAGCAATAACATTGTTTTCACAATGTAATTACAGCATGTTACATAGAGTCGTTTGTTCCAGAGTGGAAATTAATTACGTGTGTCCTCCAGTGTATTATGGTAATGTAGTGTGTTCGTCATTTCGTATTTTGTTTATAGAGAGAGGGATGCTACTGTTCTCTAAAGCATCTTGATAAAGAAGGAATGTTGTAAGACAATAAATTGATATTACTAACGATCACCACGTATTACTAACAATGAAAGCAATCCCAAAATCATGTATAAGTTATTTCATTTGTAACGTTCATTGGCATAAAACGATGATTACGTAACTCAAAACAAAACTTATATTTCATTAAAATTAGGACGGGTAAAGGTGTAAATGCGACAACGGTACAGAAAATGTATTTTAAAATTTAATTTTATCACGGTTATATCATACGGAAATGTGTAATAGGTTTTCATCACCTTTTACATAAAATCATATATATATATATATATATATATATATATATACAAATATCTTTTAACCTCGGAAGATACTCATAACATCTAAACAAGTTTGACTTTAATTAATTGGAACCATAACGTTTCATAAACGCCTTTTAATATAGATAATAAGTAATATAGGGAAATTAATTTCTATTCCTGTAATTAATATGGTATATATTGGTAAAATAGCGATAACTAAGGTAGATGCTATGCTAAAAAAAACACCAATTAAATAATATTAGGTTAATTCTTTGTAAAAATGAAGCACCAACGTGAAGATTACAAAAGAAGGAGAAAAGGTCGGATACTAAACACCGCGATCTTCCTACATATAGAATATCAAATCGCAATATATATATCGCAAATATAGACTGGGAATAAAATAGTGATAGGGCCTACGAAACGCGTGACTGCACAGAATATTCTAAATTAATTTGATGAAGAACGGGTGGACTGAAGTTAAAGACGTAGCTGTGATGATGATTTCATATATAAATATATACGTTTATAAACATAGATTTGTGTGTATATGTGTTTTGTATGTGTTATGAGTAGACACGCATGCGCGTTTGTGTAAGTGTGAATAAAATTATACATTGAATAGGTAAAAGACCATTATATTAGCAAAAGTTCTCTAATCCCGCATCGTCTCCATCTGTGATGGCTGTTAAAAACTACATTTACAACTGTCGCAAGCTGTAACGTGCAAATTGCTTCACATATTAAAAATCAGATAAGCAGCATATCTACAATAACCCATCAATCTAACTTATAGAAAGTATAACCAAAATTCTGCAGTGATTACTCTCTGATAACATAGAGTAATTATACAGTCGTTGCAACATACATAATCACTAAGCCGTTATGTAAAGCAGATTCTTCAGTTTACTATGCTATTCATATATAGCAAAACCACAGAGTAGCAAAATTGTACTTACTATATAGTAGATCGATTCAGTAGTAAAACAGATTAATTTGGTTTTCAATTATAACAATACAGGTTGCTTAAGTGGTCTTTCTGAGAATGCTATTTTTAACTTTATTTCTTACTTTTAGTAATCTTTAAAATTTTTCTGTCATCATGAATAGACTAATAAGTGTACGTACATTTATTTACACTAGAGTGCACGCTGACCAACTCACGCAGCCAACTACACACACGCGCGGACGCGAAAATGTAAATTCAATACAAAATGACTTAAAATATTATTATTCAAATCTAAATTTATTCAAGAAATACACGTGTGCAGATTAATAATTCCTTTTTATTTAACTGAATCACACATGTCGAGACAGTCACAATAACAATTTTGATAATAATTCAAATATTTAGCAGCAGTAATCAATTTTAATTGTATGAGTGATAAACGTTACATTGTTTACACACAAAATCCTTAAAAGTAAATGGCTTATTTAATTTTAAACATTTGAAGTTGGGACAAAAGCCAAAATTTTAATATATGCTTTTTAAGGAAATTGAGATTAAACTATAACATATATTACAATGAAACCGGTTATTCATGAGAATACTTATTTGATATATACTCGCTGGCAATTGTACAAAAATAAGAATGGCATATTTCAATGAACTCATTTTCCAAGAAAGTTAATGTTTCAAAAAAGTAGGTTGCGACATTATTAAAATTTTATGACAGAGCCGAACACTCCTGAACTATTGAAGTTCTATGATACAGGTAGAATAGTTTAATAATAAATATGTTAAGGGAGATATTTTATAAATCAAGCTTTAGTAGGCCATGTTGGGTGACAACAGTTGCACCATAACTCTTGTCAATCCGGTCTCTACTTAAATATTTCATTATGAGAAATAACCAGATTTTCTGTAATTCGTTTGTTACTAAAGCCTATTAACTCCTTAGCGAAATTTGTTTAGTTTCCTTTACAAATAAAATAATGGATTTAAAAAAAATTCCTTATTTCATAGGGAAAATTAACAAACGTGTATGTGCTCGACGACAATACAATATAATGCATGTTCTCTTAAGTGTATACAATATGACTTTTAAGGTAGTAGCAATTATTGCCATAAAATTTATGAAAAAGTACAAGAAGGAAATCTTAAAAGAGTAATACATCTGTTACATAGAAATAACTATACAGCACATAAAACACCTGTGACAACACATGTACAGGTGAAATTACCGGTCAACGTTGACAACAGAATGAGTTTATACTCAATGCGTTGTCTACACCAACTGCAAAACTATCTTAAAAATTCCAAAGACGATAATATTACTTCAAAACAGGTAAACTGTCTTTTTTATTCAATTATGGTATTTTGCACTCACTTACAAGAAATTATAATTACAACGCTAACAATCCTAAAAGGATGCATTTGCAACTGTTGTTTAACAGTTTGATTGTGTAGCGATATCAAATTGTTCCTTCAACTTCTTTAACGAAAGCGGAAAGTTACAATTGATTTAAATGTAGTATTACTTGTCCTGAAATACGTAAACAAATCACAATGGCAAATGTTTTCTGTAAATTGTTTTAATTTTCACTTTATTCCAAAATCTCGAACGTATGCCATAAAACGAACACGCTTACACAAAGTAATTAAACAGTATGCGGTCAGTGCCGAAGATAAGACTAACATTACACTCGTAACTGATTTGATTTTTAAATAACGCTTTACGTCCTTAAGTACGTATAATCGATACTTAACGTCTTAATCACTTGACTATACTCAGTAGAATAGAGTCACTCTAATCCGAAACCCTGTAATCCAAACGTACGGTTAATACAAAACACATTTTCGGTGAAAAAACATAAGGCTTGGAAAAGGAAAAACGCACGTTATATCACAAACCTGATTCGACTCCATCTTTATAGACTAATAATAAAACAGTTGAAAATTATTGTGTACATTAGTACATATACAGTTCTACACTTTCGTCAAAATTACTGTGTTAATTATTCAGCTTTTACGTTATACAAAATTCTGATAAATTTATTGGCGAAGTGACGAAAATACCTGCAAATTGATGGATGATGTCTCCTAGAGTAGAGGCATTGTGCTGCTCGACTTAGCGTAGCGCCAGACCAAAGCCGTCGGTGGTGTCCGGGTGAGATGCTGACTGCTCGGTGATGCCGTCTGCTCCATTGTCGCTCTCCTCTCAGTTATTGCCAGACTCTTGTGTCACCAATTTTAAGATTTCTGGTCTGTGAACACTTCGTCGTCGTCTAACATCCATTCATCAACTTCATTAGCATTTGGTTCTTCACAACCGGGAATACGTTGTACAAGCTCAAGAAAATTGTTTCTTTGATTTTCCTGATCGGGGCTGTTAATATAGGTAAGACTAAGCCAAAGATTTTGCCAAATTTTCATAAACGTTTTTGATTCAAACGATTCCATGACTTCGCCATCCAGTTAACAACATCCTTAATAGTATTTTTTTCTAGAAGAAGATAATTTTTTTTCGCCTTCATTAAGTGTTGTAAGGAACATTTTCTTCTAAGATACCTTAACGTTTTACAGCTCATTTTGATCCATTAACTACACTAAAGGAGTAACATTTGGTGGTAGGAAAATTGCCTTTCTGTCATTACAAACTAACTCCCCATTAGAAGGATGAGAAGTATCATTACCAATAACAAGTAGTGTTCATGGTGGTAAGCCTTTTGTTTCACTGAAACGCTTCACTGCAGGAACAAATTGTTCCTGCACTCCTTAAAAAGAGTTGCACTTATCCAGTCTTATCTTCTCTGGCTTCTGTAGTACACTGGGGGAAACCTTATGTTTAGGATTTTGAAGGCTCTTGGTTTTGCCGACTGGCCACTAAGGGGTAATTTATGTGTCCCCGCAGCATTACTCTACGCCAAAACAGTTACCTGCTCCTTACTCATTTTGGAGGCAGGTGCAATTTCATCTTTTTAGAGTCTAGGCTTTTCTTTGGAAGTGCCTTAAAATTTACGACAGTCTCGACGGCGTTATACACTTCCTGGTGAATAGTTTCCTGCCGAACCACGTCAGCAAATTCACATACGTATTTTGCCGTTGCAGCGTGATCGGTAGATAATCGTTCAGCCGTAACAGGTAATTCACGTATGCAATGTCTTTTTCCATCGATCTACCCATTCTATCCTGTGTTGAATGACACATTCCCATTCATTAGCTTTTTAAAGTGAACTGTCCTTCCCTTGATCAGTGGCCTAACTAAAAAAATTAGTGCCTCATCGAGCTTGTTAAATTGTGAAACTTTGAGTTCTAGCTTTTTTCAGTATAGTCAACTGAACATGATGCACTAATCTGCTCGATCTTAGCGCTTTTTTTCTTCCAGTCCGTAATAGTTGCATTTCCAGCGACGAATTCAGCAGTTAATTTCGATGCACTTTCCATTATCCAAGCATCTTAAAACTTGTAGTTTGTATTTTAAGGAACACGAAATATTTTTTCGTATAGTACTCCTTTATATCTCTAATAAACTGTCCAAGAAATTAAACTAACTAAAACTTGCAGTACGCTCACTCGAGTAGTAAACATGACTGTGCGCGCATTTAGACTGGTGACTGCACAGACCGGCTAGTGCCGGCGCCGTCATGTGCCACTACCCCCATCCATCCAGAGTCACCAACCAAGGTTACCTATGCGTAACATCGTACGTAGGCAAACACTACAAAAATAACGGAAGTGCGTTTACGATTGAATTACATTTTATGTGTATTTTAAAAGCGAATCCGGTTACTCCAAAAAGGCTGCGATCCTATTTATGTCAGAGTAGCGTGACTCCACTTTGTATAACGACAAGATATATAATTCCATATATGCTTGCTATCCATAATTTTAATCAATTAGAAGTAAAGTTCACTAATATCTATAAACTTGAAGAAATACACATTTGGCTCAAATAGATAAGTAGACTCTACGCCGTGTCCAAAGTATCATTGAAGAAAATATTTTTAACTATATTTCAAAATATGTAACAAAAATTCAAATTGAAATTGAGTAGGCAGTTTTCATTTCATATATGCGTTGTAGAATCTACATAGAGAAAGTTAAATTGCGACGTGTTTGATTACTGAAGCAATCGGTGATGACTTCCTTGATTAATAATTATATATCTTCGAGTAGTAGGGGAGTGTATGGTAGCACCGATCGGCGGGTAGCCCCGATCAGGTCGGTAACGAGAGTATAGTAAGCTGTAGTGATATCTGTTGAATGCTGAACTTTAGCCAGCTGCACAGTGAACTAATTAAAAACGACCGCTAACCATTTCCGCCATTGTACTTACAGTGAATTATAGAAGTGTGCTTTAGACAAGTTTCTTCTTATTTCTTCACATCTTTAAAGCAACGTAATGATATTTGCACTTAGATTTTGAATTATTTAATTGTACAGATGTATTGTTAAAATTTTCAGAATTATTTGAATTCGTTATTTACGGTTTTAAACTAACTTACTATAGTCTCAGGTTATAAAACTCAGTAGTATACGTGGTGGGGTAGCACCGATCAGGTGAATGGGGGAATGACGATCAACTGTACTGAGTTACAACTGTACAACACCACATTGAGTTAAGTACTGTTAAATACTAATGCGTTGCCCTTATATGTTCGTGATACTTTCTATGGCGTAGCTAGGTTGTTTTTTTGAGTTTTGTACTGATTAATAAAAACCTTTTTTTTATTATGACGTATCTTAATTTAAAAGTTACGCTCGGAGTCAAAGATTGTCAATATTAGTGTCTTTTGAATGAGAAACTATTATAATGTGTATTATAGGAAAGATTTTTAGTAGGCCTATAATGAGAAAATATACACACAAAAATTAAATTGCATTATTTCCCATATAAAATACACAGGATATAGTACATTGGCTTATGAACTAAAAAAAAACTAATTTTTAAAATTTATTTTTAGACTTAGAATGTAGTAAGGACTATTTGTAAATATAAGTAACATTCTAATGTATCTTTTATCAATATATCATGTGCATTTTACATTGACAATTTTCTTTAGGTTTTTATTTTTTCCCATTTAATTTGCATAGGAAATCAACTGATCGTCATTACCCCGTGGGTGGGGGAATACCGATCAAAGCCCATTTTTTACTTTTTATGCGATAAGAAAAGCCCCTTTCAACTTTAACGCTTACAGTGTATAACTAATAATCTGCTCTGTTATATCAACAATTTTTTAAATTTGTTTTTAACTTTTAGCCAATTCTTCAATTTTTTATCGAATTTCTCCCTTAGGTGATCGGGGCTACCCCACTCTCCTACTAAAAATTTACCTTAGGTCCAACAAATAGAGTATCCTTTTGCCTTATTAAGAAATAGTGTTTGTATAGTCTGTAATATTTTCAATACCGTAGCGAAAAAAGTTAAGAAACCTAATCACGGCATTAAATAATTACAGTCATGTATTTATTCAGTGAGGAGGCGATTGCGATCGAGTGGCATTGACTCCATAAGCCTTATATTGTACACCTATAGACGTCATTATAAACTAGCTACTTGACTACTGTCTTCACACACATAAATTCTTTCTATTAGTTTGATAAGAATATTCTTGTTTAAAAAACTGCTTGTTAATTATTTCATAAATTGAAAATATAGACCACCAAAATCTTACATGCAAATTGAAGCAATATTTCGTCTTCCCTGCCATATTTTCAGAAACGTAAAAAGTGAAAGAAAAGCATTGTCGGATAAAAATCTAAACATCATCTGTTAACAGTTTTACGATTTCAATATTGTCAATTGTAAAGACCCTGATTTTGTGGAAGGTAGCACATAATTTCGTCTTATTTGCCTTACAATGATCGTAACCTCTTCAGAAAGTTTCTTTCCTTCATTTCCTCCATTTGGCATTAATATATTTGGAATTATATATAGGTTTATACTAGTATTCATCACCTTCAAATATATTTTCAATTTATTAACCCTTCCAATTCCCTTTACATTTATAATGTTTCTTATAGTTTCCAACAAAATGAAATACATATATGTGAATATTGTCAAGGTTCAATAAAATAGATGTAAATAGAAAATACTTAGTAATATATATGTTGCTTTCGTTATGTATTCAATTTGCTGTGGTAACTTAACAGTTGGCTAATCAAGCAAATTACTGATGCCGGAATATTGGGTATACAGTTTGTTTTCACAAAGTTAGCACAGAGTTGCGCTGTGAGGGAAATGATTTACACGCTCCACTAATCCCCTAGTGTAACGTAATTGGCACTAATAAATTTCCGCGTACAGTGAAAACATGATACTTAAATCAGATCAGTAAATCAACAGTCTACTCCTTTTACATGTTTACGTATTTCTTCTTTGTTTTGAGCAATACTATTATATTTATAAATATCCATTTAACTTGTAGTTAAACATTTAAATTCACTTTAGTGTCTATATAATGGAAGGTAATATACTTTTATCGGAACTTTTAAAACTTAATAGTTACGTAAAATCTCAAATAGAAATACACATTAAAATTGTTCAATCATCATGTTCGTCGGTGTTGTAAAAAAAAGTAAAAAAAAATGTAGACTAAACCCAATCAAATTAAAAGTAATTTACTTTTTAATTCTTCTAACTTCCTCTGAAATTTTTTAATAATAATTATCTCCTATTCCGTTAACGATGAGTGTATGGTAGCTCTTTGACATAAACTAAGCATTCGAACTCTCTCTCTCCCTATCTCACTCGATTCTTCTTTGCTGTCACTCTGTCCCGTCCGACCTCATACAATTTATACAATTTATAGAAGGAGAAGTAGAGTCGTTTTAACACGTGTTTTGTTACTTTAGTTAACCCGTGAACGAATGCTTGTTACAAGAAAGAACTGTGAATTAAACCGGAGGAGTTATAATACCCCGCCACCACAGGATAACTTTTGTAGGAAGGAAGTCAGTATTTAACGATAAAAATTCGATTACTGATAACAAAGTGTACTGCAGTGATTAGTAATATTTGTTTGTCGATCTCCAAAATTAACTAAAAATCTATTAGATAAAATGTGTTTATTAAATTCTTAATGATGTTAGGCTTGTAATATTAAAGACACCATATAATTCTATTTTTGATAAGCTAAACGAATGTGGGTAAAAATTCATGAATGCTAGATATAAATGCTGTGTAAACAGTGCGGTGACTTTAGGAAATTTTTGCTTGAGGTTTCAAGTTTTGTTTTACTCTATCATAACATTTCATGTAGAGAAAATTGACGTTAGGCAAAAGAAGACACTTAATATCAATATATTTAATTAACAATAATTAATACCAGTGATATATAATAATTCATAATTAATAATAATAATGAATTAAAAGTAATAATTACAACACATGAGGTTGAAATACAACGTTAAAAAGTAAGCAGAAAGAATTGTAGTTTGAAATATTTGCACAATTATGGCGTACATAGTTTTAGAACTATTAAATGTTACTGTGTGTTTAAAATACACATTTCCTTAAAAATAATTATTTTGTTTGGTCTAATAAAACTGCGTTCGTTATTTATTAACTTTAGAACATTTCCAGACATTACCCTAGAACCATTTGATGAACAAACATACCTGTCCATACACTAGTACGTAGTTTACAGTTTCTTCCAGTTACAAAATTACCAATCATGACCGCCTAACCTTTTGCATCGACATTTGTGGTGTTATGTAACCTGTCTTTCTGGCACTCGTAGTTCTATTTTTTTGTGCATCGTAAACAGAAATATATACTGCAGCTCTAGCAGTTGGCTATCACAGAAATCAAAGAATAATCTCTCTGCCATAGAAGTAATCGATACACTTTGTGTTCAGTTATAAAGACATATTTCTTCTATTATTTCCCCCTATACTACTTTACTCTCTCTCTCTCTCTCTCTCCCTCTCTCTCTCTCTCTCTCTCTCTCTCTCTCTCTCTCTCTCTCTCTCTCTCTCTCTCTCTCTCTCTCTCTCTCTCTCTCTCTCTCTCCCTCTCTCTCACACACACACACATTCTGGTCACGTAGTTCATTATTTAATAAAAATGATTCTTTCGGAGAAGTATATGAAGAGGGTTTACTAATGAGGGTTACAGATATTGTAAAATAATTAATTATAATAACATAATATTATAACTAGGAACATTAAAACAATAATAATAATCGTCACCGTCATTATCATCATCATCATCAGCGTGATCATTATTTTAAAGTAAGTATTGTTGCCTTAAATGGAGTTAAATATTTGTATTATTTTTATTTTTTTATGAAAACAGCTAACTTAAAGTCTGTTCTATACATTTTTACGTCAAGTTTTATTTATAGAATTTTTTACAAAGTTTAAAATTTTAAATAAATTACTTTTTATGGATTTTGTTTTGATTGCGTTCTGCAGTTAGTGAAGTAGCTTTATTATGATTATGTAGATGAAGATTTTTCTATGCGTTTTTGTACCTGTCATTTTTTACGTTTTTTATTACTTTACCTTTCTGATGGTTGGAAATAGACGTTAACTGTTTAGGTAGTGAGTGGCAAAATTAAATTTTTAGGTATGCTATTAAAAAACATTGCATATTTGAAATAATCCATAATGTTGTTTTTACTTCGTCTGCACTATGCAGTCAGTACACTATAAGTCATTGATTTCGTTTTATAGGTAAATTTCAGATTTATGTTTGGTTTTAACTTGACAAAAAACAATGTCATTCGATTTATAAGGTTGTTTAAACTGGTATCGTGAAATAATTTTGTTATCGCTTTAGTTTCGTGAAATGTACGGTGTATATTTTGCGTTGTATGGAGATGTAAGTTTATTGGGTAAATTAAATTACATTTTTTTACCAATATTCTTTTAAACTTTTTTATTAAGTTATTTTATATGCATTTCATTTTCCTTAAACAGATGCAGGTTAAATTTACAGGGAACCGTTGTATGAGATCTGTGTAAGAACACAATTTTTAAACAGAAGATTAATTACACTTTTAAAAGTAGTACAAGTATATTTCTTTTATATGTAGGCTGGGTTTATCACTGGGTTCTGGTAGTCGGTATACGCATTATTAGGTAATGCGACATTGTGTACTTAGTAGAGTAATCGAGTATCCCTTTGTCAACAGTATGGGTAATTACGAACCCATTCAAAGTTGTGCAACATTAGTACATGATAATACCGCAAATCCCTAACAACTGTGTTGAAAATAAAACCATCTATAATGAATGGCATTTGAAGAGGCAAATATGCTCAATTATGAAAATGGGAAATGTTTTCCTCGTTCATGTTGTTATATGCGTGTGTGCGCGCTCTATAGGCTACATTACTTTCACTTAACAAACTATTTCGCTAATATTTAAGTCACTATTTCTAACACATTAGAGTAGTCTACATAATTTTCGTTCACTTATATGAAAAATTATGATGTACTAGAACTATACTTGCTAACACGCGCGCGCGCACACAAACAAATGTACTTTGTGTGCATTGTAATATATGGAAATCGTGGTAATAATCGTTGTAAAATATATGGAAGACAGGGAAAAATTATAAGGCGATTTGTGCATATTTGTATGTGCTTAGATAATCCTCTTGTCTGTAGACAGTTTCGTAGTACATGTGTAAACAATGTGTTACATTAGAAACACTTAAGAAATCAAAACTTTGGAAGTAGGTTTGTACGAAGAATGAACATTACACACACACAAAAATAGTTTAATAGACAAAATGGCAAAATCTTTTATACAGTATACTCCATCTCAAACTTGGACTTTATTCATGCATAATCGTAAAAGAGACGGAGACATAGAGCAAGAGAGAAAGATAGTTAGACAGAGAGATGGTTACCATACTTGTTTAAACAATTTAAGGCTATGTGGCAGATGCATTCATATTGTGGTTTAGCAGCATAAATTACGTCTTGTTTAAGGTATCTAATATTTTATCCACTACGTCTTGGAAGACGCTAACCCACAAAGAACAATATAACATTACTGCAAATCATTCTTAGCCATCGGTGAATTCAGTATAATATTCGTGTAAAGACATGTCTCACAGAGAATACTACAGCAAAGAATGCTAGCAGATGCAAGAAAGAACATAGAGCATGCCTATGTTCAACGTATTCCAATATCTGTCACAAGGAAGGATAGAAATTTAATTCGTAAGTACATAATAATAAAAGAATAAGAATTCATTATTGGAAATTGCATTGCATATTACAGGCTGATACAGTGAATTTGGAAAGAAGTTATTGAAATATTCATAAAATTCAGATATACGGCAGGAACATATATATAGACAGGATTGCGCAGTATCGGCATAGTTGGTAAGGACGTCTTTGCCGAATTAATGACTGCCGCATCCCCAAACAAATATGGATCTTTAAAAAGAAAGGAAGGAAAGATGTAGAACGTCAAAGGAAGCGCTGGAGTGACCAGCTCCAGATTTTGTCTGTTTGATACCGGAACAAACCATCCTTGGTTGAATCCTTACAGATGATGACGATGACGACTCATCAAATTAGAGGAAAGTAAAATCCTATGATAATACATATGTATATGCTTTGTACAGTTGAAAGCTATGTTTCAACTGACTGCTTTGAGAGCAATGCAATAATCATCATTTGTTGCGGAAGGTAGGTACGCACTGTAAAAGCACAATTTCTTGTAAACACAAAAAAATTATTTTCTCGAATATTTTTCTAACCGGCTATTATTTTCACTTGTTTGTACAGTACAAACTTCGTTATCTGGCATGTTATCATTTGGAATGGTCAATTAACAGTGTAACTTAGAAATTATAGAACGTCTTTTGAAAGTCCATTTACTTTTTGCGGCGACAGTAGTATGTTATTGAATTAATGAAAAGTTAAAAAGAAAGATATGCTGTACTTTACGAACAACATATTCGGTGTGTGACGATTCATGTTAGGTTAATTGTATTCAGGTACAAACACTTACCGTTTTTATATACTACATCTGTTTTATCAATATTGCTATATCATTATGATAAACACGTTCTGTTATTCAAAAAGGTTTGCACAACCGGCACTCACCGGTTGTGAATGTAAGTGTGTGTGTGTGTGTGTGTGTGTGTGTGTGTGTGTGTGTACACGTATTTAGAAAGTTCTCTTATTTTAATGTCAAACTTTTCCTAAGCATATAGTTATTACTTGTTTTATTTGTATACTTATAGGCACATTTTGTTGACAAACTTACTAGAAAAAATTATTAGAATAAGTAAAAAGGTATGTACTTGAGTAAAATCTGCATTCAATATACAAAAAACGTTTCAATTATTCTGATCATACTGATTATCAAAGTTGTCAAGTATTGTGCACATGAGTTTAGATAAAATAAATATTTTCATATGAAGAACGTTATATTAAAATAAACAGTTTCTGTACATTCTCACATACTTGCATGTACGCGTATATGTACAAACACAGAGACGAGTCTGCGCGCATACACACATACAACGAATAGTATTTAGTAAAATTATGTCACACGTTTACATTAAGAAACAAATGGAATTATCCGGTTTGATTATCATGCTTGATAGATAGTAGATTAATACTAATTAAAAACAATAGAAAATATTTCTGCTGACGCTGTACGTTAGGGAAAACGAAATCCAACATTATTCTATACCAGAGGTTGACAACCATTACGCGCCGGAGCTATATTTGCGACTACATCTCTGTTTTATATGTAGGCCTGCCTTGTGAGGGAAGGTTTTGTTAAAAACAGAGCTAGTGTATATGCAATGACCATAAAGTATAGGGGAATTATGTAAATGATCCAGTTCTGTCGTTGCCTTTCACAGCTGAAGACATTATGAAATAGTAAAAGGTACAAATGGCAACAGGTAGTCATAGTTAAACTGGGATTCAGTGCAACTTAATCATAGTATTAGATTATAAAACTCACCTCTAAAACTTAGAGCTCAAAACCTCGGGCTGTTTGGATTACTAATCTTCTTCAAAAAATTTTACAGGCTTTTAACACAGCCAGGCCTCTATGAAGACGAGCGCTCGAGATGGGCAGCATTATAGATGTAGTTTAGAACATAAGACGGAACATCCCAGATTCTGTAGAATTTGCACATATAACACTATTTATACGTGTAAAGCCTCTGACATTATATAATACCTTAATCGTGTTAACCCTATTGAAACTTCAATTTAATAAAAATATTCAATTGAACAAATTTATTAACGTACATAACAAACAGATTATAAGAAGCAAACAAGTATTTGATTTTACTTTCCAATAACTGAAATTAAATTAAAAGAAAAATTTTATACTGGTATAAGTTTACACGTAAAAATTATTCATGTCAATGAGTTGCGTCACAGCTCAAAGTAGTTATACCTTACAATATACTGTATTAAGTTACATTATATACTACAGATTTTTGCTTTTACTATAGAGAAGAATTTAAAATTTTGTGTTTGACGTTTATTATTATTATAGTAATATTATCAAATACTAACAATTTGTAAAATTGTTGGAGCAAGTTAAAAGTTAAAGTATGTTATTTTGTCACTGCGTGCCACTCGGCTTAAAAATTGGCACTTGTGGCGCGGAATGGGCTCCTCTAGTCTGTGCCAATGTAAAAGAAATTACAGAATTGACATCTAATTGAAGATGTGTGAAAGAGAAAATAGGAGAAAAACCATGTTGTAATGTTATAACAACAAAATCAGTTATAATGTTGACAAATATAAAAGGTACTTATCGACTTGTACTAACTTATTTGAATTTTATAAAAATCATATCATAGTGATTGCGTTTGTATTCTTTGTTCGTTTCCATTATAGTGTTGAAGTTTTATTTCAAATAATATAATTAAATACATCAGCACTACACATTAGCTACTATATCCTAACCAATAAAAGCTAAATTCTCAAATTAAAAACACGTTTTCCTTTTTTAGAGACATTATTTGTAATTACTAAATATTTTATTAAAATTGAACGGTATACCGGTGTACGTTATAGTTTTTAGTGCAATAAAACTTAATGAAAAACAAAATGTGAACAATTGTAGAATTTGTATCTTTGAAGGAAGATAAAAATTCTGTCGTTGATGTAGCTCAGCAAACGACAGAAGTAAATCAGAATATCAAGTTTTATCCGACGTTGAATATAAAACTCAACAACCCATTATATCTGTAACAGAATGATCAAAAAATAATTTTTAATAATCATAAAAGTATTTTTATAAAACTTATTTACAATTGGTAACCACAGCTGTTCTCCTGTCTCATCAACGAATACTGTAAAAATCCAATAGCAAACACACACAAAAAAGAATATTATCTGCATTTGCGGATTTAATATACAGTATTCCTTAATGGTTCAGGAAAATTGGACTCATGGGCAAATAACTCAGAACAACTACCAAGTGGTGACAGTATGTAAAAAGTGAATGAGTGAATTAATGGAACAGTTCCAGCCATTAGAATATGAACTAATGCCCTCATCTAGTTAGAAAGTCAACAGTGTTGTACAACGACAGAATACTGGAAAATTCTGTACAAGTTCAACATAATTTTATCATATGTAATCTTCTGAAAAACTATTCGCGTGAGTTACTAAATAACCAACAGAAGGGATGCAATTGGCTTTATAAGTTTGCATCCTTATAGAAACAGATACAAAATCAATTACTTGTGATACGTGTAACTTATTCCACTACCGCCACACTGTGATTATCATTGTGTGATCTTAGTAAAGAACCTTGAAGTAACAATCTGAATCAACACAGTTTGTAGAAACAAACGCTACCGTGTTTTCATACTGCGTTCCCCCAACTTTAGAACTTCAACTACGATGAAAGTTTTTGCTTGTCTTATATAAACATATCCTTCTAGAAGAAACATTTCAAGACCAGAACTTTCTTAGAGTGCAAACAGAAGAAGGATCAAAAAGATAAAGTGGGTCGATGTAATAAATAGATGAAACAATGCGAGTGTAAGCATAAAACTACTTACTCTTCTTTAACAACAAAGATTACTACTGTCGTTTAGTTAACTTAAGTTTTATTCAAAATGTCAGAAATAATGACTTTCTTGAGAAACTCTTCTGACTGTTGTATCTGTGAACCGTGTGTAAAGTCAACATGACGTCACAGAACAAGAAATTATTATAGAGCAAATATAAATGTTATGAATATTTTTAAGCCTTGAAATGAGATTCCAGTGAATTATTACACAATCTTTTATTGACCTTTAACTGTAGCAAAATATCAGTACATATTTTCCTGCGTGGTATGAAACCATTCAGTTCAAAATAGATACCTCTTTCTGATTTTTATATAACAGTCGAATTACCTAAAGCTTTATGAGAAGTCCTCAAAATTCTTGAAGATTGGATATCTTAATTTTATGTACTTTTCATTCCCAAATATAAGAACAGTGTAAAAGAAGTAATACAAGTAAGGAACAGAAATAATTATTCTTAATTTAAATAGTATGAACGTAGGTAATACTAGTTCGTTTACATGATGAAAAAATTCTTCCAAACGAGTTACGCTATAGATACCCAACACTACAGCACCGATAAATGCATTATACTCTACACATCTATCATTCTAATGCACTACTTACCTAGTTATGTAATTGTGTTAATATTAGTTATCTTATTTTGCATTCTTATAATTAATTTACTATCGTTCAGTACGCTGTTTCCTTTACTCACCGACTGTACAATTAAAATATTCGTCAAAATAACTTAAAATTTGATACAATCTAGAAACGTATTTATGTTCACTAATAATTATTTTTTCTTCTGCAATTTTGATAGGAAAACATGAATATTCCCTGAAATACAATTTACTAAATAATTTACCTTAATTGAAACCGTCCAGTGACTTCAAGGATGATATATTCATGACGCGTTTCGAGTCATATGACTCTTCATCAGACAATAATCACTCACAAGGAGATCATCAAATATTAAAATTCACACGAAACACACATATGTATAATTGCAAAACGTATAAGAGCGTCCGACACAGTGCACTGCGCGAGGCTTACTGGACACTCTTTATATTCACTATATAAAGTGACTTGGACCGTATAAATAAAATGTTTAAAATACAATTTACTATTTTCTTAATTACATGCATATTTGTAAAGTTCTTACCTACACCGACGCCTGACCAATCAAAGTGAAAATTTATCCATTTTAGAGTTAAACTGAAATTTTTAAAAAAAATTTATAATTTATTGTATTCTTACGACGGTCTCCTTGATCGTCGTATGGTATAGTGGAAAACGAAATACAAGACACAAATGCAGTCACTAAAAACCAGCTTTAATTGTCGCAATTAACAGTTTGTAATCAACAAGATTTAATAGGATTTTACTCGTACAGTAATTCAAATTTAATTTGTCCACACGCAATAATAATGTCAACTAAGAGAGTCGCGCACACTATCACTTTTCACTAACAGCTACTTGAAACACACTGAGTAATCGCTGGAAGTAAACTGACTGTCCGTCGCTGGATGCTTACCTTTATACCCCGCTGAAATGCCACAATAGTCGATAACTTTCTGGATGACGTGTCGAGAAAACTGCGTATTACAGGCTCTCTGGAATCCACTAGAAACCGTGCAACTTCTGGTCTTGAACACAGTGCGCCGACCGGTACGGTATGGAATAGCCTCGTTTGTTGACGCATGATAAGTGTCACGTAATTGTCTTTCATCTCAAAGTAGCAGCAATATATACGCACACACACGTTACAGCTTGGCTCTGTTGGGATAGCCGAGATACTTGAAGAACGTTCCGTATTACGTAACAGTTTTTTTCATAAACTAGAATATGCGTTGTTATGTGTGTAGCATACAAAACGCTTTAAAAAACAAACATAGTCACAAATAGTAATATTATGTACCTTATATAAACCGACTACTTTCACGTAAGTATAAATGCTACTGGAGTACAGAAGCCCGGTCGCTAAGACAACGAGTTGTAAATATGAAGACAATAAACGTAAATATGAGTTGAATACTGCAATGAAAGAAATACTGAGGTAGGCAAAGGCTAAATTTAAGTTGACTTTGTAGTCATATAATACTGCGTGATGCAAAACAAAACTTTTAAAAAAGTTAATTATTTAAAAAAAAATCCTTTGTTTTTAAAATTCTTTTTAGCAGAAAACCAATCACCGAAAGCTTGACGTAACATTGATAAAATAAAAATCATAAATTTAACAATCAGAATGATCAATATTGCACACCACTGTATAAAAATTATTCCGATTAGCGCTTTCAAGCTTCACAGCTCATCGTCAGATCAGGAATAGACAGGACATATGTAAAACCCAACCCTTCACCCCTCTCCCCCACCCTGCTCACCCACAACAAACTAAAAATTAATGACCCTTCCCCACCCCCTAAACTCTGTCTCACCATCTGTACAGTTACATATTTTTCAAGTAAATTCCTTGTGTTTCAGTGTGTGTGTGTGTGTGTGCATCCTTTTAACTACCCTCTTCCTCTCCACACACGTGGGTCAGTCACACACCCTTATTTTAAAACAACCAATTAGTACTATGAAATATAATTCTTAATCTTATCTATCTGCCCTCTTTCATTTACTTCTTAATCATGTTATAAAATATTTCTTCATTATCAAATTTAATTTTAATATTAACTAAATTGTCTAACCCTTTTTCTCTTTCTTTCAATATTTCTAACTCCTCTCTAAGCTTCCTTTCAACTGTGTTATTTACTACTTTTACAATTTCGTATTCTTCCAAAGGATTAACAAACTTGTGGTTGTCTTCTATGAAATGTCTTGCATATAACGAATTGGTTGTTCTATTACCTTCTCCACGTTTGTGGTCAGACAACCTGCATACGAATTTTCGTCCTGTCTCCCCTAGGTACACGTTGTTGCAGTCTTTACATTTTAATTTATAAATTCCGCTTTTCTGTAATACTGGAATTTTTTCTATATTCTTATTCCTTATCTTATCAAATACCGTTTCACATTTTTTAATAGCTATATCTACCCCATATTTATTAAAACATTTTATAATTTTTCTAGTATGCGAACCTATGTATGTCAATGACCCTGCATAATTCTTTTGTTCTGGTTCTATTTTAGCTTTTTGTATGTTGACCCTTTTCATAACTTTATCCACTATGTTGGTGCTATAATCATTATTCCTTACAATTCCCTTTATCGTTTTTAACTCCCTATCTTTTGATTCGGTCTCTTTTAAACACTTCTGAGCTCTGTAACAAAAGGAATTGATTGCCGCCATTTTATATCTGTATGGGTGGTAAGACTCTCTTGGTATAATTATATCAGAATACGACTCTTTCCTAAATATCCCAAACTGTAGTTCCTCATTATCTTTAATTTTTATGTTTAAATCCAAGTAATTTATTTGCTTACCTCCTATCTCTTCCTTAAATTGTAAGTTTTTATCCTTATTATTCACCTCCTTTATAAACTCATGCACTTCTTCTAAGCTTCCTTCCCAAATTACTAATACATCATCAACGTATCTAGACCATAATTTTATATTGTCTTTATACTTAGTGGAAGTTATTAATTGCTTTTCAAAATCATTCATGTATATTTCAGCAAGAATAGGGGATAATGAAGACCCCATAGGTAAACCTTTTTTTCTGTATATAAAACTTGTTATTAAACCTAAAATAGTTCTGATTTACACATTCTTTAATTACTTTCATCACCTGCTTTTTATATCTGTATTCTCCCATATTATTATCGTTTATTAACTTAATAACTTTATTTACTGTGATATTAGTAAACATGTCCTTAACATCCAGTGATATCAATTTTGTATTTACATTAATGCTAATATTTTCTAATTTTTCTATCAATTTTATATTATTCTCTATGTTGTATTTTGTCCCAAATTCATATTTCTCTTTCAGTACTCTGCTAACTTCCTTTGATAATTTATAAATAGGTGCATTAATAAAAGAAACAATCGGTCTAATTGGTTTTCCTTCTTTAGGTATCTTAACCTGACTTTTAAAAGTTGGTGCTGTTGGATTACTTTCCAATAAATACTTTTTCTTATTTTCTTCTTTAAATGTTATCTGTTTCATCATTTGTTTTATCCTTGACTGGCACTTACTTGTATAATCATACTTTATTTCCTCGTATAGTCCTTCCCTTATAAATTCTTCCGTTTTCTTTATGTATTCTTCCTTTCTCATTAGTACCATTGTATTTCCTTTATCCGCCTTCGTAACTATAATATCATTCTTCTTTATTTTATTCTTTAGTTTAGTTACAGTTGCTTTGATTTTTTGTTCATTCTTTGAATTATACAAACTTTTCTTAAATATTTTATCTACTACATTCCCTACTTCCCACCTTATTCTTTTTTTATCATTTTCATTTCCTAGTTTTGTATTATGCTTTCGCATTCAATAATCGTTTTTTCTTGATTTAATTCTGGTGGCGGTGCGTATTTTAAGCCTTTCGCTAACATTTCTTTTCCTTCCGTATTGAAATTTACCTCTGTAAGGTTTATTACTCTTTTTTTCATAGTTATTCTTAGATAGGTGTTCCTTTTTTACTTCGTTCTTTCTTATTAATTTATTTAACTTATTTACCATTTTTTTATTTTTCTTTTCCAATTTCTTTTCTACGTACCCCAAACCAAAATTATATAATATTTCTTCTAACTCTACATACGAGTATATTCTTAATAATTCTATGTGTCTGTCATATATTTCCCTATTATATCTATTGATTAAGCCGTAGAGTGACCTTATTTCCAGTTTTATCCACAACTTCTCGCTTTGTTCTTTTACTTTTTTGGCTACACTGTTCTTATTTTTAATTTTAACTTGAGCGTACTTTGGGATGACATTATTATCCAGACATTGTTTATTAAACCATATTTTACTTAAAACCCTCTTCAATTTAACTTTTAACTTAAGATATTTAAAAACTTTACTTACCTTATTGTTGTCGTTTATTACCTCATTGTTGTTGTCCATTACCTGTAGTCGATTGCACATCTTAACAGACATTTAATGAAGAAATTTTTGTTAGTGGTTGAACTCACAATCAGAATGATCAATATTGCACACCACTATATAAAAATTATTCCGATACTTTTATATTCCGATAATTTTTATATAGTGGTGTGCAATATTGATCATTCTGATTGTGAGTTCAACCACTAACACAAATTTCTTCATTAAATAAATTTAACAAGTAAAAGCATTCAGTGTCTTGATTTGTAAACTGAATATGCTTTTGAAGTGGACCGGTCTTGGCCTTTGTTCAGAATATTTCAACGTTTTAGCACTGTTCACCGTTAATCTGACCAGACCTGTAATTTAAAATTAATGGATCCTCCAAGTAATATTCTATATTACATTAAACACTACAAAAAGTAATCTGTTACTAGTTAAAGCGATTTCTGAAGAAATGCAAACATTCTTCACATTTAAAAAAATCAGTAAATGCTGACAAATGCTTTTAAACACCATGGACGAATTATAAAAATTGAATTTTTCAAAAATTAAGTTATGGTTTGTGTCCCAAAACATTGAGGGAATATTGGAAAAACACAGAAAAAATATTTTAATCCATGCAGCGGAATAAATGTTATCAACCCTGTCTGTGTGTTTGCAAAAACGGTATTGTATAAAATTTAAGTAAACAACGTACCTAACGCTCTTCTTAAAAGAAAAATTATTTTATTGTAGCGTCTTCTTCCTCTGATTTCCTCTTCCCTTTTCCTTCTTCTTCTTCTTCGGCCTAATTGATCTGTTTCGGAAAACAGCTTCTGCTTATTCTATGAATGACGGTAATAAAGTTTTTAAAGTAATTAGGCTGAAAACAGGCTTCAACCACTTTGAATTGAATAACTAGCTCAAGAGGTCAACTTCTTATTAAGTGATGACTGCTCCCACACAAGTAAGCACTATGTGCATCAAATTCTGACCAGTTTAAAGTAGAGTCAAAGTTATGCTACCGCGGTAACTGTTTTGTTAGATATTAATTTGTGTTTTTGGCTTGGAAATCCCCGTTCATATATATATTCGTGCGCGCGCGCGTGTGTGTGTGCAACGAAACAATGCAGAACGGGTCATTTTAAATATGCAAAGACGCTATTACACACTTTGTGACGTTATATATAGGGCCTACATGTTTTAATTTGATTTTGTTCCAATTTGTCTGTAATATCTGTAAGTTTTTAAATAAGAGATAGGTAATTACGTGTTACATGGCAAAATGCACATATATTTATTCTCTATCATATCAAGTGCTAATTTAGTGCGTGATTGCGCGCGTGCGCGTGTTATTCGTGTTTTCCTGAATAACTCCTACAATAATCCACATATCGGAATAAAACTTAGACAGCATATGCATCATAAATAGCACTAAATTTTTCGTATGTCATAAACTCTAAACATATAATTTTACTACGTATTTTTAACTAAATTCACTTTTCTATAGAAGCCTTATCTGCAAAAACGTCATAAAACTTTTAGATAAAATCTATAGCCTACAAGATTTTGCAGACTCTGTCATAGTCTTACATGATGTCTAGCTATTAGGTAGAAATCTATTACGAGTTCTTGATTTCGACCAATCAGGAGCTCCAATTTCCATTTGCGATGTGCTCTGATAGAGGAAATATCGAACAGTTTTCGTCTGCAACTCGCCCTAATAAGACGTACCTACTCTGTGCGAGTTTTTGGCGACAGTAAACGTTTTCTACAAGGGGGACGACACTCCAAGGTCTTAGCTACGAGATACCCCTATGTTAGATCAAGGTGTTATTAGAAAGCAGAGCTGAGTTATTTGAAGATCAAATAGTGGTAACTCGCAGTAGTCAAGATTTCCGCTTAGGGCAGTTGTATTGATTTCAATTACACCTGTACGTACGCGTGGACACATTAAGATTGCCACCCGTATTAAATAAAAACCAATTAACCCAAATTTATCGAACCTGTGATTTGTAAATAAAAACCATATCGGGCAGATAAACGGCGTGCGTGAGTGAATCGCGAGGACAGCGCAGCAGCGAGACCAGCGGTCAACTTTAAACGCAGCAGGCCCACAACTGTACGACGTGAAGGAATTCTTCAAACAAATAAAATAGACTATTGTTCAAATAAACATTTATTAATAATTAAAGACAATATATTTTAATAAGTAATTTGTGTAAAAATTTTACACACTAGATTTAAATTTGTTTTAGTTTAATAAATGCCTACCTCCAGGTAAGAGACTCTGTTAAATAATATTAGTTCTAATACACGTCTATGCATCCTCAAATTGTTTCGTTGCAATATATATATATATATATATATATTACTTTAATATTTATAACTAAATTTACCTCAAGATATACTTTTTTTCCTATTAGGAACATGTTTCGAGAGTTCCTGTACTCTCATCTTCAGCCTTCGCCATCTTGTTTCTGGTGTTCAGAAACAAGATGGCGAAGGCTGAAGATGAGAGTACAGGAACTCTCGAAACATGTTCCTAATAGGAAAAAAAGTATATCTTGAGGTAAATTTAGTTATAAATATTAAAGTATTATATACATCAAGAAACGGACTGTAGCAGAAAGTGATTGAAATATATATATATATATATACCGGTATATATATATATATATATTTACAGACGTATATACATACATACACATAAACGGAAAAATGAAGATGTATTTGAAAATACACTGGAAAAACACAACATACATTAACAAAATAATAATAAAATAAATATTATTATTATTATTATTAATCCTTTTTAAAAGAATATATTTTTTGTTCCTGTATAAAAAGGATTATTATTATTGTTGTTAAATATACAAGAAAAATTATCAAATATGAATGTGTGTTTGTGTGTGTCTTAACAATTAACTGTGTAGGTATATTACAAATGATAGCGGTAAAAACACAACTTAATATTTAACTGTATTAAAATAATAAAAACAACAAAAATATAACTGCACTGTTATAACAACAGGCACAAACGTTTTTGTTAAAAAACAAAATAAATCAATTATACAGTATGAAAAATATCATAACAGTAGACTTATAGTGAAGACGGGCAAATGTTTTGATGCAGGAAACGTGTCCCAAGTAAGGAAAACAATGTGTCTTGGTTGAAAACTAGTAGTTAATATTAAATAATTCAAATTTCAAGAAAAAGACTGTAGCAAAAAGTGTTTGAATATATAAACACATACATACACGCATACATTTCATTGTGTGTTTTATTCTTCTGATCTAATTGTTTTAGAATCATACGTAACATGCAAAAAAGAAGCAACATAAAACAAACATTTCCATTAAATATTTTCCAGTAAAAGCTTAAGAACTACTATTTCCAGTTAATCCTTACTTACAGTATTTATATAATGCAAAATTTGATATAGAAAACCAAATACTGCAACAATTTTGCGTATCTGATCGGAATGTTGGCCGTATTGGGTATTTTATACACACTGCCTCTTTATCGCACTTTTCGCTGCTTACAGTTAGATGTTAAAATAAGACTATGAACTAAGAGTTCAAATGTTTCAGCCAAATCCAACAAATGTAAATGGCAACCTTAAAAACCCTACATTTTTTTTTCAAAATCTACTTTTTATATCTACAATAGTACTTATTTTTACAGGCACGGATACTTTTAGATTCCCATTATTTTATAAAATTTTCTTTTATATTGTGTAAATACCCAATTTAACTTAGAGTATTATTTATTCACGCATATTTATCATTTTTCATCTTAATACACACAGGCGGTATCATACTTATACAAGTCTCATTTTCTGAGGTGCCTGTATAGAGCTTTAGTAGTCTCAATATGGAATACATTAGTTTATTCATTTTGACAAATTGAGAAAAATACTATAGATATTATCACACACATTCAACCACACATAGTTGTATATGGTTACATTCGCACATTGTATGTGTGTGTATGTGTATAAATAATACAGCGAGACTTCGTAATGTTAGCGGTAGCTAAAATGTCAAAATACATGTAAAATTAATTAAAGAGCCAAGTCAGAAATTAAAAAAATTATTTAAATACTGAAAGTTACCAGTTACGTTAAGGCAGAAATTGTGTCAAGAAACCTAGTTAACAACAATAATTGAGAACCACTTTTTATTGCTGTCATTAAGGACACCAAATGTTTCTTCCAACCTCGACGTCAAAATCTGTGAATCACCTTTGTAGCGCGCAGTAAGTAACAGCGGCAAAATTTCTTGATAAACAACTGAAAGAGAAAATAACCAGCTACCCCATTGCTCCAATGCAAGGATTTCTGTTAGTTGGCTACACATCAGTGAGATATTGCATAGGAAAGAGAGAAATAATCGTTTAAAATTGCTGTTAGTAATAACATTTTATAGACCAATAAGTAATATGTGCTACCTCAGTCGCCTAGTGACGGAAGTGATACATATTACAAGCACTCTAATATTTTACATAAGCTATTACCCTAGAGAGTAATAAAACCAAGCCGTTATAGTACTAGATGAATGTTCATGTGCATGTTACTTCTATACTATATATACATATTAACATGACATCATCTGCAGACTCATATTCATCGCAGTAGCTAGGTAACACCTAATGGCTAGTATATTCTGTAAACTGATTCTGTATATATTTTATGTATGTTGTTTGTGTTAGGAAGAAAAGGGGCGAGCGAAATAGGGAGAGAGGAAAAGATAGAGACAGGTGTGTATGTGTGTGTGTGTGTGGGGGAGGGAGAGAGAGAGAAGAGAGAGAGAGAGAGAGAGAGAGAGAGAGAGAGAGAGAGAGAGAGAGAGAGAGAGAGAGAGTGGAGAGTCAGACAGAAAAGCAGAGAGGCTGATATGTGACGTGATGCTGCCATGTACCATTCGGATTTTTATTCACGCTTCTCCAACCATGTTACAAAAATGTATATTATCTTTTCCGTGTAATTCATCAATAGGATATTTTGATTGTGAATAAAAGGCTTCTGATGATAATGATGATGATGATCGTCGTCGCTACAGCTCTTGCAGACACCGGGACTGTAAACCCACTTGCCTACACTCGTTTCTGTTCTGTGATAATCTACGCCACTGCCTTAATCCCAAGTCTTCTTCAACATGTACCACTCATCTTTCCCTGAGTGCCCTCATTTTTTCTCCCACGTGAT
Source organism: Magicicada septendecula (assembly GCA_034769895.1). Taxonomy (NCBI): domain Eukaryota; kingdom Metazoa; phylum Arthropoda; class Insecta; order Hemiptera; family Cicadidae; genus Magicicada; species Magicicada septendecula. The sequence goes on along the minus strand of CM068367.1, from coordinate 542,532,073 downwards.
CGTTACTTTTTCCTTACTCCAAACGACTTCTAGTTTGGCGAAATTCTTAGCTTTAGATTAGAAATACCTAAAGTAACACATAAATCAAAATCATGATACTTGTATAAAAAGGGATGGAGTATTATCGTTTTGAAGGTGTCACTGTGATGAGAAATTGGAGTTTTCGACAAATAGCATTTCCTGAATGTTGAAAAACCGTTACGTAACACTTTTCAATGCCATTTACCCAGGTAGACCATATTCATGATGCAAAACTACCCTGTCACTGAAAAATGTAGGCATCGTTTTGAATTTGGTACGTCTCTTTTTGTTCGCTTATATTTGGCGGAATCATTCAGTGTTATTAGTAAAAATTTTACTGTACTTTCATGATTATTATCTATTCTTTACAAGATACAAGAGCTGCTATACAATTTTCATCGTAGTCAAACAAATCACGAGCAGCAGAAACACTGACTTCATTCTGGTCAGCAGAGAAAACTGTTAGCTAATATTTAGTTGTGACAGTCTCATTCCTTCCCCATTTGACTGAATAAAGTCAGAAAGAATGTACAATTCTTCATGAAACTCGTTCGTAGTAATCCGGCTTTTGCCTGAGAACTTTAAATAAAATATAAGTGTATCTTATGTCCTCAACGTAAAAAGAAGACGGAAGAAGCAAAATGACGTACGTAGAAAAGCAACAGGCGGAGAAAAAGGGGGAGGTTGACAGTGAACAAAGATATCTATAAAACACAAACACAAACCGAATTATCACATTCTGGTGTGCTAGCATGTGATTTATTCCTTTAAAATAAGTTATTGTTTTTGAAAACAAAATTATAACAAGGGAATATAATATTACTTCGCAATTCGAGTCGTTTCTTAAGATAATTATTACCTGTCCACGTTACCCTTCACGCGTTCAGAGAAAGGGTTTTTGGCAATAGACTAAACAATTGAATCCTGCAGCAACAGGATAGTATAGAAATACAATCAAGAAAGTAATAATCATTTATAGAAATATTTTGTATAATATTATTATACACTCATTACATTTACAAAAATAATCATTCAATTGAATACTGTTCATATTATAATATTTATTTTAGGATTACTGACGCTTATTTAAAGCACAAGTTTATAATTTGGTCTACATGAAATAATATTATTTTTCGGCTTATAGATTTTGATTTCAACTCAGACTTATTCATTTGTTCATAAGTGCTCCTTTAATTAGTATGTGTACATAACAACTTAATAACTGACATTATAAGTACAGATGTACATAACTCTTTGACACACAAGATATTTTCTACAGATACCACTTGTTGTTTTTAAACAGAATACACTAACATTAAGAAATGTTTAACATACTTATTTTAAATAATATTATGACCAGTTTCAATTAAATAGGACAAATAGTATCAGGAAAAATGGCAACCGCAACAATTTTTAACGGATATTTAACAACACAACAATTTTTACACCACTCTTTAACGGATATTTTCAATGATATTCTTAGGATATTTGTGGTTTAGTCTGAAGGATTCGGACTGGATTTTTACAGATCAAGTAATTTCAGATATCTTACTATTTAGCCATTTGGTTTTGATCAGGCAAAATTACTAATATGTCAAAATTATTTATATTATACATACTTTCTGTAATAAGCTTTAACAGCATTAGTACAGTTTTCTATTGTTTACCCCATCATGACTCAAATTTTAATGGACAACAAAGGACTGAGTAAATTAAGAAAAATCAAGTTACACTTCAAAAGCTTCTTAACATCTGAAGGTTATTATTAGAAACCCCTACGTTATAAAATTGTTAAAGAAATGCAAAGCAAAACATTAACATCTAATTAAAAAAATAGTTTGTCACAAATTATGAAAACGTAAAACTCTAGTGCAGATCTTGCATATACTGCTCAGTAAGAAATATAATCCGAGACAGATATATAACGTAATATGTGAGTTTATAATAAGCATTCTTGAATATTATTAACTTAATTAATTTTTTTGTGACACTAACAGACTCGTGATAGATTTCTATAACAGTGCAGAAAACGAAATGTCTACCTCATTTTTCTGTATGAGGTACTGGTTTATCAAATTAAAATATCGAATTGAAAACAGCAAACTATTAATGATAGTTTAGAAATTGTTGTTTTGTTTTGCTTCTCACTGAAAGTAGGCCCTTGTGTTCATAGGATGTATAAAAGTGAACGTAAGTATCTAAAAAGTAATAACATTTTAAATTCATGAACAAATAAACTACAATTAACAGTCTACAGTTCTTTAGTTTTTTTTTTATAATATCGACTAGACGAAAGAATGTATGTAATATTGACACGAGTATCAAAAACAATAATATAGGTTAAAACGAATCGATTTACTTGCCACTCGCATTACCACGTTGTAATTCCCTGCGGAAATGATTCATTCTTGTTGGGAAATATGACAACACATAGGGGACAGTACAGCGAAACAATCAAAACCTATTTTATTCTTCCTTCTTCTTTTCAGCGTGTCAAATTTAATAAAAGACAATGGTCTCACATATTATTGTGCCTCCTGCTGAAACAAATATGGAGACATAACCATATCTACACTCAAACGTACCACAATATAATTCTCTCAGAAAAAATCGCATGTGAATAAAATTCTGTTATTAAAACTTCGCCAGTATAAGCACATACAACATGTGTATATCATTGTCATACGTAATAATTAAGGAAATTTTACGTATAATGTGTATGTTTGTACATATAGTTTTAATGAAAAAAATTGTTAAGTCGCTACTCATTTGTCACTTAACAAGTTAATTGAAAAGACATATCGGTCACTAGAATCAAAACCGCACCTGTCAACAACGAAATTTACGGTGCCATTTATTAACTCGTGAGGGGCCAGTAGTGATGGCCTGATCCAAACACGATAAGTTCTGTACATAGAAAAGTCAGAAATGAATTTGGTCATGCTACCTCTAAACAGCCAACTGTGTAAATCCATGACTTGCACCTTCATGTTTTATTGAATGATGTCTGTAAATCAAATAATACAGCATCCATGTTTCTTTTCTTCGATGTAACTGATTCAAACTGCGTTCTCCATATATACCAGTTGATTAGCTGTAGAATGGTGCTTTTGGTAATTACAATGGTGTACGGTCGGGAAGACGTGTTTTTCAAGTTTGGCTATAAAGGATCTTTTCCATATTTCAGAGGCGAGATTATGATCGCCTCATTCCATAGTTTGGTATTGTCCTCTTGTGTTCAAATAATGTTAAACATTTCTACAATTGGGAGCACATAGAATGCAAGACTTGCGCAGAAGCGATATAAAGTATCACGTGATCTATCAACCAATAAGGGCCAAGCGTTTCGCTTAGGTGAATGCAGTTCGTCACTCTTTTGTTGAATTTGTTGACGTCCTTCAATTTGGGGATAGAAGTATAAGTATTGTGACAATTATAATTCAGAAATGACTGACGATATTTTTACACAATGGTTTATAAACAATTATTATCAAACCTCCCTCCATAATTTCTGGAATATACAAATGCATTAATAAATTTTGCAATTTTAAAAATATTTACAGGATATGAGTGATTTTGTTTCAGAAGATAAACATAAATTCAAGCTATAAAATCCTCAAATTGTTTTAAAACCTAGAATATCTATGAAAAATATTTCTACTTGAATAAGCCTTCTGTCATGTCCTTTATTATGAGATCGGAATATCTAGATATAATAGAGTACTGTAAACTTATACAGTCAAAAAATAGAAATAAAGAAACATTGAAAGGCGGCTAGTAAAAATATGAAATCAATATCAAATAGGAAAGTTACCTTACGTATAAATATAATAGATGGCTACGTCAAGAATGATGCCAACTTTCGCACGGAACTGGTGATGTAATCAACTAACTTTCTCTGAACCTAATATGGCCTCACGGATGATAAAAATGTCATTCAAATTCGAAAAAATATTATTGTATGTTACGTTTGATATAACGTAGGTTAGTGCTATTTTTAGATATAAATTGCAAGGAATTGATCAACTTATCGTTTGAGCTTGAATTTGTTTCAATGGCACTAACTGATGTGGAATGTTTATTCCATACTGTTCTTGTTGAGTTGTTGTTCTAATTTTCGTCAGTTTAGTATACTTGTGTTAGCTATATTATGAAAATGCGATATATTTTAAAAGTGTGTTACAGTGGATAGTAGCCTACATTAGTTAGATACGGCCCAAAGAATGTTGCATGTAACATATATTGGGGATGCATCACATAAAAATATATGGGTATATAAAACTGGCCGAAAGAAGATAGAAATTAGTCACTTAGTAAGTCTATTGTTTGCGTTCATTTAATTTGAAAGCGTGATGTTGCTACGGGTTGCAGTCTGCACTATTCAACAACGTGTAAATACACTGTAATTATATTTTCTTGTTCCTAGCTAGCTTCTAGTCGGAAATTAGTTAGCTGCAACATATAAATATAATATTGCATTCATGATTTGATGTATTACTTTAAATATGGTATAACGTCTACAGGTAGTAACCAACATAAACCAGTGCGACATGTCGCTTAAAATCTTATATTAATCCACGATACGTAACAGGTTACATTTAATTTATGTCCTATTATGCTGTAAACGATAATCACTGCTGCAACCACTTAACGTTGTGTTATGCTTTACATTAGGGAATATACGTTAACGTGATCTATTTAGGTGTCTGCGTAGCACTCGTTTCATAGCATGTAAATAGTTAATGCGTTTTATCTATGTAATCAAAGTGTAGGCTATACTAATTGGTGAATACTCGGGCTCTCGAGTCAGCATGTGTGTGTGTGTGTGTGTGTGAGCGCACTTTTTTAAAGTGAGTGAGGGTGTCGGGAAAAATGAAAAATTAATATTGCTCTTGTGACAGCTCTGCGCTTGCAAATTGATTTGATGATTGAATCTGAAAGTTTTCCTTACAATATTGATTGTTTGAAATCTGTATATGAGATTAAAAAAATGAGTGGTTTTTCATAAGTTGATGAACAAACATAACTTTATTATTTTCCTACTTGTCTTGTAATGTATTTTAAAACTGAGGTTAGATTTACAAAATTATATGCTCGATCTGTACAAAACACTTATAAAATTAGGGATAAAAACAAAATCTGATGTTGTGATGTTAGTGTGAAGCAACCAATTAAATATTATGTCATTAGCACATAAATACTGTGTGTGTGTGTGCGCGCGTGCGCGTGTGTGTGAGAGAGAGAGAGAGAGTGAGAGAGAATTTACGATTAAAAAATACGTTGAAAAGTTGTACGTTCAAAATTTAGTTCGAAGATACTTTTGTAATTAGACGAAGTTAAGATATATTACGAAATCCTGTGCACAAGCCAGTAGCAAGTACTACAATGCAAAATCTAACTTTTTTAAACTTTATCTTCCACTTAAGGCTCATGTATTGATGCAGAGGATCCAGAACCGTTAAAACGCCTGTTCCATTTTGTTCAGAATAAAATAGTTTTACTTGCACGTAATTTACATTCGGTTGGACATCAGGATATAATGCTATAAGAAATAAAATATATTACTACTATGTGCTTAAAGTACGGTGCCACGTAGGAGGGAAAATTATGTAAGTGTAAAAGTAACCAGTGATGTTACTAAAAGTTATTTAGGTATATAAGACAATGTGTGATAATGTTGTAACACTGCCTAGGCGTAACACACCTAATAAATATTATTACGACGTACAGTGGAATAACAAAATACAGACACCAATGAAGTCACTAATCACAGCTTTAATTAATCACAAATAACAGTTTGTAATCAACTAGTAGACCCCTACAATAATCCCAAATAAATCTGTCCACATTCAATAATAATGTCAAATAATAGAGTTCCACACTAATTATAACACAACAACCCCTTCGCCATAATACTTCGAAACACACTTCAATAAATCGCCACTTATAATTGAACTGACCGTTGCTTGATGCTTATATTTATACCCTGCTGAAATGCTACAATAATCTGTTACTTTTTGGATGATCTGTTAAACAAGTGCCTATTACAGGCGCTCCGGAATCCACTAGAAACAGTATCAATGTTTGTCCATGAACACAGTGCGCCGACCCGTGCGGTCTGGAATAGCATCGATTGTTCACGCACGATAAGTGTCACGTGGTTGTCTTACATCTCAAAGTAGCAATATGTATGCACACAAACATTACAGCTGGGCTGTGCTGGGATAGCCGAGAAACACATAAAACGTCACTCTCCATTGTTCGATAACATTCTATAATTTCGTAACTCTATTTCATCACAGTAATACTAAGAGAAAGTATTATCTTACTGTCCGTTTATATAATATCAGACTAGTATGCTGCCTTTTTTTAGCTGTGGTTACTTACTTATTTCTCTTTTTCTCTGAAATCCGGTTAGGGTAAATATTTCTTAAGTTAAGCTATCAAATGAAATGTATTAATCTGATACAGTGAATACAATATATATGGTACATAAATTACGTATAATATTCATTACATTACATTACACATGTTTGTACCAACTAGAACGCACCCAATAATCTTCTGTAAATAGAACCAAAAATATTACGCGCAATTACATCGGCCATTTTGATTCTCAATCACTCTTCACTCTCTCCTAAAGTTGGTTACATGGTTAATTAATATGAGTCATCTTGAAGTTTTGATTTTGAATTAAGTGTGTTGTGTAGACGTGAATGAATTTATATTAGTATTTAAATGTGACAGAGGCCGCTTAACGTATAAACGTCAGAATAAACGTTCTATGAGAATTATTTAGTGGTTCAAGGTAAAATACTAAGAGACATTATAAAACAGACTTCAAGATGTTAACCGCTGTAGACATAATTATTATCTTCAGTATTACAGCACACCGTAGTAAGCGTAATCTATTTTCTTTGCAGACAGAGAACGTATACGTTTGTAGCCAATCCAATTTGGTTTCTAGCAAAATGACTATTTTTCCTAAAATCGGACGCACAATTCCTAAAATTTCTATGGACATTATTGGACAAGTTGCGCGACAAAGTATATAACTGTGCAGGTCTACATTGGTCTTCAGATAGCACAGCTGAAGACGAGTCAATCGTACTGTAAGTAGTACGAGTCACAAAAGATACCTTGTACGTTTATAAGTAGATGTTACTAAGAAACTAAAAGTAATCAAAAGAATGTTTTGTCACATTATTTATTGCTTACCATATTTTTAACGCTTACCATAAATCGTTGATAAAATAATTGTTTTAGAACAATTTTTTTACTAGAGTAGACTGGTATATTGTTGCCTAGCATTATCCGTATAAAGTATTTCCCGTCGACCCTGAAATAATTAAGGTACAGTTTATGAAATGTATAAAAGTGAATAGGTCTTATAGATTTAGTAATATCAATTCGTGTTGAATATTAATTTATAATCTTAATTTGGTCTTTCTTTTACAGCCTAAAATGTACGTAACATCTAGCCAATTTAATCTAGTCTATATTTGGAACAATTTAAGGGTATAATACACATACATGCCTACATGTTTCTAAAAAATATCCAGTTTATCCAGTTACCGTATACCATTTCCAGGATTTAGCCGAAAGAAAATAGTAAGGGATAAACAAGCTATTCTTAGGAGAGTAACACATTTGTCTACAGCTTGGGTTAAGTGCGTAGAAGCACGATAACGTTCACTAAACAGTGTTGTTAAAACGAAGTAATTTAATTGTACTTAGTCGTAAGACTAAATTTCATGATTTCAATTTAATTAAAATGTTTTCACAACTAATAAAGTCACTTATTTAATGGCGCTTGTTCCGTACGATTGTATTTAAAGTTCTTTACTACTTTGAAGATATGATATAAGCAATTAGCGGTACACTGCTTTCAGCATTAAACAACGCACGTATTTAAATCTGATGTAAGCCAAACTAATCGATTCCTTTGAAAGTTTCAGTATTTAATGTAAAACGGATTTCACATATAAAATATTTTAAACATTTCAAAATAAAATTATATAACATTACAATTTTTAAAATATTGTATTTTTGTATACATGAAACGTATTTATTTTTTTACGTTTTTAACCTCTATTATTTTAGTAAGTACGTATGTGTCAGTTTATCATTTTCTTATGCACTATAAGCGCTAATCGTAACAATAAGCTGTTCTGTTACGCTATTAGTCTTAAAACGCTAGGTGTACACTATGCTCCATCTCTTTTCTCAAAAAAAACAAAAAAAAAATTTAGCACAACTTGTTGCTGAACTGCTAGCTACAGGTTCGTGCTGAACGAGAGACGTTGTTTTGAACGCGATAATGGTATTGGCAGAGGAAAACCTTGCTCAGCACGAAACAGTAGCTAGTAGTCCAGCAGGAAGATAGACAGGTTTATAGTGACTAGTACTGTTAACAATAATGACTGAGAGTAAAAATAATGAAATATACAATTTTGGATAATCGTATATAATGTTCTTTATATTACTAGTTTATATTGTGATGTCAAATGAATAAGATAATGTTTTCACCTTCTTACAAAAATTTAAAAAGGGAAAGTGACATTAATGTAGTTGAATCACTGGTTGCCGAATATTCCAATACGAAAATGACACATTAATTTGACTTGATTAAGATACATTCATTAAGTGTACTCGCATGTATTCTGTAAACAATATTCCTGCAACTCGTTTCTAAGAATTTTTTTCGTACTGTTCTGACATCAGCGTTAGTTGAGATTTACATTCCATCCAAAACTTTGGAGGTAATGATTAGTAACACCTTGTAAATCAATGATCAATGGTTTTAAAAAAAAACGTAGAAGGAGAACAAGTTGAAGGAACTGAAGCTCATGGATGGCATAAAATGGATGTCATACGAAGAGATGATAAATCAAGCCTGGCATAGGTAAGAAATGTAAAGACGATTACTTGCTAAACTGCAGAATATTATATGATGATCACTATGGGTGTTGTTAAATTTATTTGTGCTTAAAGGTAGATAAAGTATTAGTGCATTATATTAGACTACCAACGTACTTAATTTGTTGTCAGATTAATATATTCTTTTTTATTTATTTAATATCTTTTTGTATTCAAAAAACGACAATATATTATAAGTATGTAAAATCACATAGATACTGTAACGGTCACAGGACCGTCCGTAATATTTAAGACTAGGTTAATGAACCTAGAGGAAGCGAAAAGTGTGCTGTAGCTTAACAGAGTGACAGGATTTGCAATCAACACATTTTAACAAAATAACAGGATTTATTATATTTCACGTTGGTGACACAATGTTCCAGTTTCACATTGTTCTTTACATATAGTAATTAATTTATAGCATTTAGTAAATGGACATAAAAGATATACATATATATTTTTTCCCAGACTAGCATACCCCATGGGGGAGTACAACTCGAACACCAATCCAGTAGGAATGACGGACCATACAAACGTTAACTCTACCACTTAATTAAAGAAAACACTAATAACCTTTGAAGAATGATTATAATAAAAATAATGGTAATAAGGTAATCTGACTTCACATAGCTTAAGCAAAGCAACCATGCTTTAGTAGAACAGTTTAAACACCCCCTCATGGTGTATTTTAGACAAGTTACAATGGAACCAGTTACAATTTTTACAACTTAATTTCTTGTGACCTTGAGATATTTTCATTTCTTAATATGTTGTTACACGGATTGAGTTGAAAGATATTTAATGTCGAAAACAAGGGTAGCCAATCTGTGGAGTTGATGTAGTTTGAAGAGGGATAATGAAACGCTCCCACCTGTAAGTATGTAGCGACGAACTCAAGTTGAAACCGGATTAACTGTGGATGAGAAGATGTTCCGAAAATTGTCCATGTGCTAAGGTGACTGCTTACTGGAAATCGTTCCTGGTCTTTCTGGATCTCTCGGTATTTTGATTCTTCCGCATTTCTTGGTCTGACGGCTTCGGGGAGCGCCTTAATGTAGAACTGCTCTGCTGGTGGTCAGAGATGTTCGCATGACCACCGATCTTCCCCCTTTTCCTGGCTGAGGCAGGGACCCTATAACATTTATTTGGGGATTAGCCACCAGTTAATACACCCAGACGTTACACTGTCTCGCCTCGGAACACAACCACCGCAATCACTTTGACAATTAATCTGATTAACAAATTATTCAATTCAATTAAATCCAAATCGTTTAATTTGATTAAATAATAATAATTAATTTCAATAAGCTCTAACTAAATAAGAGTTAACAAGAAATAATTTCGTCCTTAGACAGGAAGTAACTAGTACATTAAAATTTTACAAAGCATAAGGTTGTACAATAACGAATAAACCGGGCCACACACACGCTTACACAATCGTAACACACATAATCCATAATTAAATAAAAATGAAATAAAATAATTAATTAAGTATACACACCTGAACGTCTTGAGGAGTCTACTCACGCATGAAAGAATTCAGACACACATAACCTCGGCCGTCAAAACAACGGGAATTTCCTGATTGAAAGCTTGCTGATAAATGAGGCCGAAGCCGGGACTTGTTGGTCGTACCTGCCTGCGTAAAACAAGTCAATAATAAAAGTCAAAAGTACCTGCCTGTCCCAGCTTGTCAAAAATAAAGCCTTTGTCTAACCTAACTGCCGCCATTCTGAAATCTTCAAAACACAGCGAACAGCTGACCACAGCGACTGGTCACTAAATCGCGTCGCCGTAACTTAGACAATGGCACTGGCAGGCACTGCTGCCAACCGAGTTGGTAGCCCTGAACAACTCTACACGCGCCGGGAAAATTCAAAGTCCTGACACAATACTTACAGAAGTGCATAAATAATATAAATTTCAAAATCACGTTATTGATTACAGAAACAAATTGTTATTTTAAATTAGGAAATAGTTAACTAAAAATTAACAAGATTCAAGCAATAGACGAAATACGCAATTTTTTGAAAAAAATATCTCATTATGAACACGTCTCAAAAAAAAAGCGGAAATGTATGAAGAAATAGTACATTTGGATTTTTCGGTAAGAAATAATTACATAATATTTATATTTTGTAGTAATATAGTAACAGATTACGTTAGATACAATTAATTTTTTTTTGTTAGATATTATTTGTACGACAAAAATCATCAGTTAAAAAGTATTATATAACAGGCAAGGAATTATGCAAGTGGTAAAAATTGTAAGAATTTCTTAAATACAGAAATATTTGTGAAAATTAATGTTTATTTTGCTTTAACTAAGATGTTATTGCGGTCATTGTTTATGAACGGTGCTATAGATTCTCGATACACCTAAAAAGGACATACATAGTCTAATTGGTATATAGAGGAGGCTGTTTCTATTTATAAAGTAATCCTCTCTAATTGTATTAAATTACGGTTAGGGTAATTATGTCGGATTATAGATTTATTCAGTCATTACCAAATTTGAAGAAACCAGTTGTCTCACTGAGATAATTACTTCGCTTAGGGCAGATTTGTAGTAATTAAGGGAATTCATTATATTACATGATTTTGGATCAAATTAATTTTAGACTGTTCTCATAGCGTGTTCGTCATTCGTAAAACACCTTATCTTAATTTTTTCATTCTGAAATACATTTTAAGTTTTTTACTAGGCTTACTGTGAACACTGTTATTTAAATCGTATGCCGAAATTAAAATGCCCTAACGTTACTAAACCACGACAAAACAAAGGCCAATTTAATAATTGAATTAAACTGCTTCCCATTACTCTTCAAATTTAGAGATAAGCTTTTGATAAACCTTCAGTTTTCATAACTAACCATTCAGAAAAGCTCTTAATACATCAATTTCTAAGGAACATGTTCTTGTGTAAAATAAGTAAAGATAGCATCAAGTTAATTCATTAAAATAATTTGCATAGGACTTAAGCATTATTAAAAAAACGAATAAAATGCTCCGTAGTTTTAAATACCAAAGCTAATAAAGTATGAAACGAAGTTTTGTCTTTTAAGGATACAAATTAAACAACATTTTTGTAAAACAACTAAATGTTCTAGTATCAAAGTATGCCATATTACAGTCATTATTGGTTTATGAGTTGTCTAATTTTTATGAAATAGTTAATTATTCTCTTTATATTTTTAATAGGCGTTGAAACTAGATGTACAGAGAGATGACCAGTATTGACTTGCTTAAGATATAGAAAATTAGAATTGTCCAGACGAGAATTAGAAAGTTTTACGAGACCAGAACTCAATTTGTAGCATGTATGCATATAAATCTTAAATTGAAAAAATGTCAGTTGAATTCATAGAAAATAAAAAAACTAATATCATACATATTGTAAACAATACAGAATTAGTATCTGATATTAACGATTAAACGCGTGTTCCTTAAGGTTTTGTTTTTTACCGTAAAGGTGGAATGTAGATAAGGTATTAGTTACACGGCATGTCTAGGCATAATAACATTACATCAGCATATTTTTAAAATATGTTTAATCAGAATGTTTAGACTTCTGCTCATTTATTGATATTTTTGTAATGTGAGTACTCTGAACTCTCGGGTAAATGGGACAATCTCATTCCTTAAAGTTTAGGTGTAGTAGTATAACAGAAGTTTTGTAATTAGCTTTCCAGTACTAAAACGTATGACTGGAACAACATTCAAAAGCTGAAATTAATTCTAGTCACCAGACAGTTGTATCATCACATCATCACAAAATCTGCTGTAATAAGTGCAATTCATGCAGACAAACTTCTTTTTTATTTTTATGGTCTGAAGCAACTTATTAATATTTGCACATTAAATTAAATTAAGTATCCTATATTATCATGTCTTTTGTATTCACAGTGTTGTTTATTACTTCTTTGTACGTTTTATTTGTGGTAGCCTGTTTACAGACATTTCACGGGTAGCCCCTTATATAACATACACTTTATGCCGGTCCTGAACGGCCAAGTAGGAAGAAGTATAGACATGCACACAGCAATGTAATTTGCTAACCTTTGCGATGACTGAGTCTTGCAAGATGTCTTTTTCAGCAGCGGAGACTACTCAAAAATTATAGCGAATCCAAAGTCTATTCGGCAAGTCGTCCACTGCAGTGTCTTGTATTGAAACTAAATTAAATTTTTATTTAGACGTACATTATGCATATGTAAATTACGTAAATTTTTCTATAGATAATTCAGTAGAAACGCTGGATATTACTTGTTACACCAGGTCTCAGGATTTTGTTGTTGTTATTGAACTGAATCCGGTGCAAAATGTTTAAATCAAAAATTGTCAAAACACAATTATTCCAAATTAACAATATTGAAAAGTAAGGTAAGTTAGACGTGGAAAAATACATTTAATTATTGTATGAGAGAAAGTTTGAATGAGAGAGAAAAATAAAACAGATCACAAACGAGCTATGAATAAGCTAAATGTGAATTCTAAATATATGTTAATATTGACTTATCAGGCACCAGTTTTTCTATATTTAACCTGTATGTTAGCCTATGTGCTTGTTCATAGCTGAGTAATATATTGTACATTAATATTTTTTTCTTGTGCCTAATTAAGTTAAGAAAAAACAAACAAAGGTACTCTAACGTTCCGGAAAACGGTTTGGTATGTAAGATACGCTCTCAAATGGTCTCACATTTAGGTACATGTCTTGACATCCAAAACTACGTTAACGTCTGTTTTGAAGAGGTGTAAAACAGCATTTCTGAGCCCGTCACTCTTTATTGGTCTTAGTACGATGATAAAATTGTTATTGATCATTTACGATGCTGCGTCCCATGTGGTTCCACAGTATCCCTCTATTCAAGAATGAATCACTGATGGACCCCCGCAGGGAATTACGTGACGACAATGCATCATTTATATTAAAAGTTCTGATAAACGAATCGATTTTTATCTTTTATCTCGGCACAGTTTTTCCACAGTAAGCTGCCACCTTCACAAATATTTAAATACACGTCTCAAAGTTATTTAAAATTATTTGAAGTAATTAATTGATGATACACAAAGTACATTGATATGGTTAAAGGCGTCTCTCTGTTCACTACACTTATGTTAAGTTGAAATTTTTCTTTTATTAACTCATATACTATTGTTATGTGTTTTAAAGTTCAGGGATAATTGTTATCTCTTTCAGGATGACTTTCTATGTATTCTTGTAGAACATCTTTGTCGTTGCTAATCTGTATATGATAGTAAGCCAAAGCACCCTATATACCCCGTTACTTCAACAAAATCTTGACTATTATAAAAGATGAAAACTCATTACACTGTTTTATTTAACATCTCTGTGAGCTTATTCTTGTCTAAAAAATTTAGATGCTCAAGTTAATTTTTTACAAAAAGTTTTTTTTTTCTAATTCACGCCAACGGTGATTAAGTTACAGTTTGTATATAACATATAATGTTAAATAGTACGATAACCATAACACGTGTTGGTACATAGGCTAAGTAAGTAAGCAGTCTAAAAAGGAAGTGGTGAGAGCGCAGAACTAGCTTTTTAATTAAAAAACTTCTTAAAGAATTTTGGACTTTACTGCAAATAAATTTTACTATAAAATTCTGTGTATTGGTCTCAGTATTTTGACGTACTGAAGGGCATATATCAACAACGACTTGCGTTAAATATTACGTTATACACTGACAATTATGAGTGCGTGACGTTTATTATCGTCCGGTTGGTAATTAGCGAAAACCTCATCCACTCGGCACAGTTACTGCATTTTAATGAGTACAAATAGAATTATTAACAAGCAGGTTTGTTAAATTTCACTTGTATGAATTTAATTCTATAAAAATGCAAACTAACTGCATTTAACGTCAAATTATCATATTATTGTAAACTTAGAAACATTGTAAGTATTATTGTTTAACTAAACAGACGTTATTATAAAACACATATAAGGAAACAAATAATTTTAGCAGCCGTATAAAATGCTTGCATTTGTATTGCAGTATAAGAGTTAACTTTTTGGAAGCAATAAAAGATTGGAGATTTTTATCATATAAAAAAACAAATTTTGAATTAATTTAAACTCGTAGAATGCCAATGATTTTACAACGGCATATACTAGATTTTGGTATACTCTACCATCAATTTAGTCTATTCTTAATTCTGATTACTTGCTGAGAGCCAACATATTTGTATTACCAGTGTGTATCAGGGTCTTTGCTGGTATTATAGGTATTTACGCTTTTCTAATATTTTGTAAATATTATGTGTATGTGCTTGTATGTAAATATTTTGTACAAGTATGTGTGTATTGTGCGTGTATATGTGTGCTCGTGGATGTAAGTATTTATGGGGAGATACCACCTCAGAGAATAGCCTTAGAAAATCACAAGCTTTCATGACAAAGCTGTAAAGTAAAAGGAATTCGTTTTTACAAAACTACTTGTAAAATATAAAGTTAGTTCTGAGAAGAGACTGGTAAAGGAAAACACGATGTACACTAAGAGTGAAGTAGACATGAAAATATCTGTCAGTACTTAATGACAAAAAGGGCTTGTCAGTATTCAATAAAATTACATTATTTCTTAGACAAATAATATCAGTAGATTATAATTTTAAAAAACGTCTATGGCAATTAAAATAGAATTGTAAGGAACACGAGTGTTAATGGTTTATTTTTGTTTAGTAAAAATTCACAGCAAATGTTCAACAAGATAAATTTTTAGCTATACCTCAACTGGGAAGCTGTAAAATTGATTGATAATTTGTGCAAGATAGAGAGCTAGTACATATTATATTTTGAGTGTCTAACTTTCTTGTAAATAAAATAAAATAATTTGGTGAAATAGTACAGAGTACATACAATGTGAAAAATTAAATTTTTTTTTGTAAAAGCAGTGTGTTCTGCTATTTAAAATAATATTTTTAACTAAAAAAAACAAAGAAATATACAGTCTAATACTTCAGAATTAATATTTTAAGGAAGATTAATTATAAAATCCTTCCTAATAGGAAGATTAAAATTACCTTTCCATAACGACTTAAGAGCAGAAATGTTTAGAGAAACAAAAATAAAAGAAAACAAACATGGAATGCGGAATCGAATGAATGGAAGCCACAGATAGAAATAGGCTAAAACTAACAAAGGAAAACATCAAACTTCCTCAAGGATATACAGTCAAACTCTAATAGGTGTCAGCATTTGTTGAATTACGATTGAACTGAAGGTGAAGAGATAGGACGCTTGGCTAGGTGACCAGATACCAGCCACCATGAACTGTGCTAAATTAGAATTGGGAAATACGCTGTGAATACGCTGGCTGGTCCTAACGAAGAGTAATTGGGAGATAAGTGATAAAGATAATTCAAAAGAACTAAACAGTTCATTAATCAAAAAGCGGAATGGAAAGGTAATCGTTAGCGTGTATGCTTTTCAAATGTGTAAAATACAAAAACAGTATTAAAATAACTCAAAGAAAGCTAAATCCATATATAAAATTTTGTCTCGTTTTCATAAATACTTCACGTTTTGTAAAAATTATTCCAATATTTATGTATATGTGTTAATCCTCACCGATAATATAGATCTTCAAAACAGATGTATAAATACGTTTTTGTGGTTTTCTTGCCTAAATTACCAGAAACCTAATCGTATAAATATTTGTACAAATTACCAAAAGACAAAAACTGTTTATAAAAGAAAAAACTCACTAAACAATAAACTAAAATTGGTTCTTATGTGTATCAATGTAACAATTTTTAAAAATTATATATGCATTCATGTATTTTTTTTCTAAAGAAACGTATACCATTGGAATGTCATTAAATCAATTTCTCAAAAGAAATTTTTGGATTCTCGACAGGGCATGAAGTCTGTAAGATTTCTTCCAGATAGATTAATGGTTCAAGTGACAGTCAGTCTATTTTTTTACAGCATTCTACATTCTACAACAGCATTCTAGTGTAAATGAAATTGGCATAGAAGACTAATAAACAATAGCATTTTTTATATTCTTTAGAAACTCGTGAGTAGAAAAGAGCGTTAATAATTTCTATTCCTTATGTCAAAATATCTAACCGTGCTGCTACTGTAGTCTGCTAAAAAGACGCATGCTTCATAGTATTACATATAATCTTAAAAATTCTAATCATTTACAACTGGGAAATGATATTACCTCCTGATTCTACGGTAAGTGATTAACGTAGTAATTACGTAGTCGTTACTGAGTTTCTAGTTTTAATTACCTGAAAATTCCACTAACGAATATCGTTTGGAGCCACTGTTTCAGAGGGAGCATAATAAAATTTATTTTTTATAAGTGTATACGTCATATTGAAAGCTTTACAAATAACGTCAATTTTACACGGAAACTACAATTCAAAATTATTTACTATGTTAGCGTAACAATCAAGTTGGCTAATGCGCTATAAAAATGTCGGCTTATTAGCTTTAACTTTTGCTGTTTGTTTCAGGACGGTGTACACGAAAATATGAGCTCCTTGTGTCAATATGCGGTTTTTTAAACTATTTTAGAAAACTTTGTGTAATAAAAATAAAACAAATCTTAATAAACTATGGAAATAAACTACACTTACATTACGTATTGAAAACAGTGACGTTCACCTAATATGTCGTGTAACTAAATGCGGCGCTTATTGCTTAATGTTATAAATCAATAATACCTCTATGAATAACAAATAATTATTTTTAATAAAAGTGGAACATAAGAGTCTATATTTCTTACTGTCATAGGGTTTTCTAACATAGAAGCGTGCATAAGATTTATGTTTAAAAATGTGAAATATGTTTCATGCATGACAGGGAAGCCCATAAGTGTTGTCAATGAGGGACTGGCGAGATATAGATCTACCCAATCAGAGATCTTCTTTAAACTCAGACATTAATTATACTAAAATCGTAGGACTACAATTAATATACTGCGCAGTACAAAATGTTTATACCGCATAGCAACATTATGAACACTGACTACCACACTTGGCGAATATGTTCGCTTCAAATGCATAAACGAATGCTGCGGTTTCCGCTTACTGCCGGCACCACTTCCTTCGTATAGGTTGGAACTCTCACTTTACAGTAAACTGCAGGAAATATATTACGCCAGTACATCTAACACAATTTTTTATACCCGCACCTTTTCACTTTTTGTACTGCTTATATACACACGTCTCTTTCGTTATTCGGAAGAACTCAATTATTTGTGTGAGTGTGTGTATGTGTGCACAGGCGCGCCAAGCGCAAGATGGAAAGTGCGGACGTGCCACTTCATTTCTGTGGAAGATCAGGCAAGCACATATGCATATACGCATATAAATACACTACAATACACACACACACACACACACACACACACACTGACACACATATGTATATATTGTAATAAAACAAAATATTATCTACTGGGTTTTAATCTCGCTCCACGTTGGTTTGCGCCAAATTTGTAGCAAACCGTAGACTCCTGCTCGGAATTTTGTAATAAAACAAAATATTAAGATCTGTAGGAATGTTGTTACAAATTTTTGAAATAAAAAAATTTAAAATTTATTTCAAAAAAAAAATTTTCTGGGTAATTTGGTTCTTAAAATTTAGGAACTAATCGTGTTTATTGTTTGTAATTAGAAATGAAGTGGTACTATGTTTATTCTTGTAATAGTGTCACTTTCAGTAAAATTGTTAAAGGACAATCTGGTTAACTCCAAATCTAGTCGAAAGACGGCTCCCTTCTTCTTCTTCTTGGAGCGTTCGTTGTTTCGTATATACCGCCTTTCGGTTAGTTGATATGCTTGAATAATTTATTTGTTAAGCTTTTTTAAAGAAACCCCAAATCCAAATTACAAAACAGCACGTTTATTAATAAAATAGTTATTTTGTTCGATAAGAATCGATGTTACAGAGTAGTATCGACTCACTCAGGGTCGGTCGATATAAAAAGTTTACATTAGTATTATAAAAATATGGTTCTTTAACCCGTTATTTAAGATATAGCCAGAGAAGGTTATGGGCAGGAAAGTATAACACTTACAATTATAAAATGCCTTAATATTAAACAATACAATGATATAATTAGAAATAATAAAAGTTTACATATGAGATTTATTCAAACTAAAAGCAGCATCCGAAAGTCGTTCGCTACAGCTGACGGGAGTAGATGACGACGATTCACAAAATGGCCGACTGGCGCATGCTTAGTTAACGTATAACTTGGATGAAAGTTTTATTTAAATAAAGATGTCTTTTTTCCGTGTAAATGGTCTCAGCAATTGTATATGATTGTCCTGGATGTATTTGAGTGTCACTGGTGTATGGTGGAATAGTTCACTTGGTGTAAAATGTTGTTATTGGATATATCTCATTGGGTCTATGTGTGTCGGTTTAACCTTAATTGTTCGTCAGTAAACTGTGTGATATTGGTGTTATTTCGATTAATTAGTCTTATGTGGTTCAGTTTATTGGTGTAACACTGATCATATTTAACTTCACCGGTTCACAATAAAAAAAATAGCTCAAAATAAGTTTTATACAAATTTTCACCGAACTCGGTTTATAACGTTAATCGCCATTATAGGTTACTTCTAGCAAATAATCACGTTAAGTTCACTCGTCAACGTATAGTAATGAACTGTTCTCATTTCCTTCGTCTCCTGAAAATCTTAGCCCATTTAATATATCTTATACATTGTTTCAAATTATCTTAGCTTCCGATACATTTTATTTTAATACATTATACTCAGAAAATAATTTCGTTGTTAATTAACTGTACGAAACACTAAATGCATATTCGGTTTCATTATTCTATTCTGCTTATTTTGCTAGTAATTAATATAGTGTTACAAAGTTTCATTAGAAAATTATATTTATTATATTTTTGGAAGGTAGGCCTAAATTTATATTTCCTGTAGTCTAAGCAAATAATAGCCATTTTCCCTAATATAATTATTATTCTATTAAATCTGAAATTGATATAATTGTCTATTCTTACTTAATTTCTTGCAATTTAGTTTATTAATGATTGTTTTTAAATACAATTCATTTGTCTATGACTCCTCCTCTGATAATGTCAGTTAGTCCATGCCATTTTTATTGGTAATTTTATTAGATAAATAAGTAATTTTACTTATCTACTGACCATATGTTTAGAAAGTCTTATTTACATGGTATACTATATGTTGGGTTTATCTTGCATAAATATTGTCAGTTTAACTGGCTTTATAAGACTAGATTTATTAATTATTCTACAGTTTAAATTCATTATATGGCCTAGATTTGATGTGTTGCTATTTGCAAAATTTTTACTAATGTAGATAGTTTATACCCTTCTCTGACTTTATATCCTTATATACTTTATTAACAATTAGTTCTTTGACTGGTATAACAGTGATTATTGATTGTACAATTAAAATATAACACCTATCTCTATCAAAACTGGTACCTTGAATAATACCTTTTATGTGTATTGATTACACCTAATAACATAATTAAAAACATTTTATAACATGGGGAATGATATCTACCTTTAGATATGGCATTCCTAATTTAAATTAACAACAAAATAACATCTTATAACAATAATATCTCTTACTAATAAGTCTTATTTGTCTAGTTAATATATGGAACAGGAACATAACATATTGGTTCCATATAATGGTTAACACTTTCTTAAAACTAATTATTGACAGTCTGCTCTGTATTTCCCAATTTTAAGGATGTATTCCCCGTCTTAAAGTATAACACTAGCTATCTGGTTATTATTTCATTCTATGGAATGTTCTTATAGATTCAGTAGCATTTCATTAGCAATATTATTACTTCATATCAAATATGATACTGTTCAAGAAACACTTAAAGTTTATACATTTGTACGGCAACTCATGCACCTTTTCAAAGTTTATCGGTTATAATTCAATAACTTACACTTGTCCATGGTTATTTATTAATATTATTACTAGTCTTTTTCTAGCTTTACAACATGAAATATTCAACCATGGGGGGAGTGTGAAGATTTGTTCATACAAACTAAACAATAACTTTTTTGGGTGCACTGTTACTTAATACTATTAACACCTTTGGTTTTTGTCAGTTTTACATTGTGATATGGTTTTTTGGGGTGTTATACTTTCTCTTTGGACATTCATTTATTTTTGGGGTTTTTGGGTTCTCTCCCTATGGGGTTTCTATTTGGTATGGGTCGTCTCACTTCCTTTTTCCTAGTGGATCTTCTCAGGTTTCTTATTCTTCAGTATTTTTAGTCATTCTATATTTCTTCTTTCTTCTTTTTTCAGTAATTTTGTTCATTTTATATCTCTTCTTTCTCCTTTCTTCAGTATTTTTGTTCATTTTATATCTCTTCTTTCTTCTTTCTTCAGTACCATTCCGCTGTGTATGCTTTAGTTTCTTCTGGTTTGGTTTCTTTGTCGGGGTATCTTAATTGCCTGCTTCTATCTTACCTGGGTAATTTTGTTATTCACATTTTTAGTTTTCTGGGTTTTTACATTTGTAGTATATAGATTATTTGCAGATTTTTTCTTTATTTTTACTTTTCTTGTGAGTATATTAATTAATAGTGCCTTTTAATTGATTCTCATCTGGATATTCCATATATTAGAGCTTTATTAATGATCATTGAGTAATTTATTTATGTGGATTATCTGTCATGCTACAGATTGCTCTATTCCAGAAGTGATTAGTTCATATCATACTTAGTTTGTCTGAAGTAATTGCT
This sequence comes from Magicicada septendecula, assembly GCA_034769895.1. Classification (NCBI taxonomy): domain Eukaryota; kingdom Metazoa; phylum Arthropoda; class Insecta; order Hemiptera; family Cicadidae; genus Magicicada; species Magicicada septendecula. The sequence continues at coordinate 542,510,377 of CM068367.1, read as the reverse complement.
TATGATATTTCATTATAAATTATATTTCTTTACTTCCTTCACATTTCTAAAATTTTTTCTTCTATATTTTTGAGCTTATCTATATTTCATTATTAACTGGATTCTTCTTGATAGTAATAGTCATCTGATGTTCGTTATTTTTTATTTTTCCATTTTCTTCTTAACTTGGTTCTTTATCCTTGGTATATTTATTCCCTAAAATTCCTTAACACGTTAGCTGGGGCAGTCCAGAGGGGCTCTGTAGGCTACACTCTCTGCTGGCCATACTACGTCATTTATTGATTACAGAGGCAAATCATCTCTGATCAATACATAATAATACTGCTGGACTTATCTACAGACAGTTATTAATAAAAATTACATAAGAATAGTCCACCTTATGACTATAAAAAAAAAATTAAATATCTTTGGATACTTCACTTCCTATTTGCTCAGATCTGTTAATATTTCTATCTTAGTTAATTTCTATCTCAGTTACTTTTCTCAATGGTTAGCTCTGCTGGCATTTTATTTCTCCTTATGGTTGGAAGCTGGTTTAATATAATTATCACTTGTTATTCAGTGTAAAATTTTTATTTATTGTTAATTCTCTGTCATATTTTGACTGCTATTACAATCTCTTTCTGGTCATTGGTAGCATATACATTGTATTATTTTTTTGTTCTTTTCTTAATTCTTATGAATCGTTCCACTAGTATTATGTTCTTGCAATTACTCTTTTAATTGTCTTTCTTATAATTGACATTTATTATATGATCATATTTTTCTTATGGATTTATTTATATATAGTTTTTTCTTTCTTTTTCAAAATTTTATTCTGCTCTTGCTTTTTATCCAAATGCACTCTTAATTATTAATTCCATGTGGTAATTATCTCTGCTTATTTTACATAAAAGACTCATTAATTTTACTTCACAATAAGTTTATTCATTTTAAATGGTATCAGTGGTTTGTACTGCCATTTCTTTATTCTCGAAAGTTTTTCAGAATTGGTCCCATATATAATTGTTGGTGATGTGAACCTCTTCTTCCTTTTGAATGTTGTGGTTATTCTTCAAAATTCTTTTCCTTTCTTTTATATTCCTTGATTTGAGTTTCATTGATGTTTGGTAGTAAGTTGTACTTACATGGTTTTTTTAAACTTATTTCTGTTTTACTAAATTCTTTTTCTTTTAATTTTTTTTTTTTTTTACAAATAGTTCTATGAATATTTGGGTAGTAAGTAGTACTTACTTCGGTTTTAAATATTTGTAATATATTATCCAAATTCTTTTTCTTCTTTATTAATCCAAAAGTTGTTAAAATATAAGGTAGTAGGTAGTTCTTACTTGTTTTTGGAAGTTACATATTTATTCTAAATTCATTTTCTTCTTTTTATTTTCCATAAAGTTTTTCATAAATATTTGGTAGTAAGTAGTCCTTACTTCATTTTTGAATTTCATTGTTCTTGTTTATTAATTCAATAGTAGTTTCAAAAATTAGGTAGTAAGTAGTTCTTACTTGTTTTTTTTTTTTTTCATTCATAAATTGTTTCCTAAATATTCGGTAGTAAGTTGTGCTTACTTACTTAGTTTTAGAATTTTTAAAAATTTTTATTCCAAATTCTTTTTATTCTAGAAATCGTTTCACAAATAATAGGTAGTAAGTTGTTCTTACTTTCTTTTAGAATTTATTCATTTTAATAAATTCCTTTCTTTTTATTTCATTCATAAATTGTTTCCTAAATATTCGGTAGTAAGTTGTGCTTACTTAGTTTTAGAATTTTTTAAAATTTTTATTCCAAATTCTTTTTATTCTAGAAATCGTTTCACAAATAATAGGTAGTAAGTTGTTCTTACTTTCTTTTAGAATTTATTCATTTAAGTAAATTCTTTTTCTTTATGCACACAAAATTCAATCTTCTATACATTCAATTACTCATAATATTTTTTCATGGAAGCCTGGTTATATACACCCTTTATCCTTTCTGAATCTATTTCCTTTATTTCATAAGTATTATTATTTTTCACATTGGATATGACATATGGTCCGGCGTATAACAGCAATAACTTCTTCGTTATTCCTTCCAGTGTGCTGGGTAGTTCACGATTTTTTAACAAAATTTTTTCTCCCTTTTCATATATTATTAATTTACCACTAGCCTTTTGATACTTATTTTGCCGTTTTACCTGGTCTTCTGCCACTTTGTTGTAGAATTTAGCTTTGTCAAATTTGTACACATGGTTTATCGGGAACTCGAGGATATCTGCGATCTCCCGTGGGGGTGGTTTCTCGTACATAGCGGAGTATGGGGTTATCCCTATAGCTGGATGGTATGCCAAGTTGAGGAACTCCTCCGTGGCTTCCAGAGAGTCTTGCCACCTTTTTTGTTGATGGTGACAATAAGTTCTTAGGATCCTCCCCACTTCTCGTAACACCCGCTCTGCCGGATTACTGCTCGGATGGTAGACCGAGGTCTTGTATGTACGAATGCCCATTGACAATAATGTATCTCGCCATTTTCCACCCTTAAATTGGGTTCCATGATCAGTAATGATCGAAGATGGTTTCCACAGGTGTGGGATATACTGTTCCGTTAGTATCCCCAGAATTTTCCGGGTAGTAGCTCGATTAGTAGGGTATAGCTTAACATACTTTGTGAAGTGGTCCATTATGATGGTTAAGTACCGATCTCGGTGGGACCTCCATTAAATCCTAAAAATTGCACTTCTCTGGCAATAAACTTGGATTCTTCCAACTTCAGCGTGACGTTACTGACAGATAATTTCTCAAGCACATGTTCTACACGGTAGCAGTGCTCCTCCCACGTTTCGGATGTTATTAGTAGGTCATCGACATACACTGTGGTAAACTGAAGTGCTTCCTGTCCCAATATCCAATCCATGCAGGTCACAAAGATGGCAACTGAGTTTACCAATCCGAAGGGCAATCTTTTGAATTGGTAATTGCGTCCCTCGAATATGAAAGCCAGATATTGGCGACTCCGTGGGTGTAACTCTACCTGCCAATAACCGCACACCGTATCCCAGGTACTGAAGTATTGGGTACCATGGAAGCGTTTCAGTATTTCCTCAATCTCACCGGGCGATGTTCTATCGTTAATGATTTTTTTGTTTATTTCCCGTGCATCCAAGCAAAGCCGGACTTGGGCGTTCTTCTTGGGAATAGCGACAATAGGGCTGGTGTATGGGGATTGGCTATGTTCTATAATATCGCTATTAATCATTCGGTTGATTTCCGCTCTCACAGCCTCCTTTCGAGAATGCGCAATAGGGTAGGATTTCCTATTAAACTCCACTGTATCTCGGAATTGAAGGGTACATTGATTATTTCTTACCTTGCCTGGCTCATCTGAAAATACTGAGCGGTAGTTTTCATAAATCCTTATCAACTGATTTGCTTGAGTAATGGGCAATTTCTCTCTATTAATTCCGCTACGGAAATCCCTTATCTCCTGTATTTTTTGGGACCATAAATCTTTGTCCGTGTTGTCGTATACTATGATGTTAGAAATGGTGTTAGTATTCGTATAATTAATGCTACGTATTTGCTGGTGGATACTGCTGGGAAGTGTTATCTCACTACCGACTAAATCGGCCGTCCAGGTCAGATCTCCGGTAAACAGTGATACCTTCTCCGATCGTAAATCGATGATAGCCGAGTTCCTTCTCAGCACATCACATCCCACTAATATGTTGAAGGGTAATCCTGCCGCAATTAGGAATACCATGTTTATAGCTATACCCTTACTAATCACATTCAATGACACTTGTTTTCTGATTGTCTTGTTTTGGCGACCAGTGGCACCGATTAATACTATGTTATTTATAGGTAAGGTCGGCAATAACTTACCACATTTTTCTTGGATTCTCTCCAATTCTGTGGTGTTAATTATAGATAAATTCGCACCTGTATCGATCATTAGCTGTGCGAATGTTCCTTCGATTTCTGTATTAATATAAATTATTTCATTGGTTATACTAGGGAGGCGAGTGTCATCCTCCTCCAGTAGTTCATTTCGAATTTTTTTCAAATAGTTACACCGAATGATAGTAATTTTATTGTGATGATCTGCTTTTGGAAATTCTTTTATATACCCAGGCGATAGAAGCAGCAAAAGGTCCTTATTGTTTATTACTGCCTCCTCCCGTTTAAATTCTCCTCATCCTGGTTATTAATTGGACCAACAGAGGCATCAGTGGGGAAACCTTGAGTGGGTTCCAGCCTTTCAGTTCTCTGTTCGTATGTTTTTTCACTATTTGTATGTCGCTCCGGGTCATCTAGGCTGGTACTTCGCTTTGGCGGATTATAACTGGAGTTGTCCCGCTCTCGGCTTCTGCGTCGATCTTCGTACTCGTGAACGCTGCTCCGCCGTTGATGGTTATACCTGCGTTGGCTGTTTCCGACTGCACGTATAAAATTTACCCGGGGTCGGGAGAACCTGTTGTTGTTGCTATTGTTATTATTAGGATAACCCCTATTGTTATTGTAAAACCGCTCGGTGTTATTGGTATGGTTGGGGTTTCTCTGGCTATTTACATTATTATTCGGGTAATAATTATTTCGATTACCGGAGAATCCGTTATTATTTCGGTTAATGTTCGGGTTTGTATTACCGTGGTTATTGTTGTCATTGTTACCGTTCGTGGGGTGCTGATTATTGTAATTTGGATTATACCTGTTTCCTTGGTACCCACTGTTGATCTGTTGATTATTATTGTTCAATGACGGATTATTTCGAACTTCTGGCCGCTCATTTCTTCTTCTACTCTGCCTGTAATATTCTTCGTTCTCATAATTTTCTAATAGCTCCGTCATCGCCTGTATGGTCTTTATCTGGCTACCTCTTCGAGCTCTTATGACCTCTTCGTCATAATGATAGGAAAGCTTGTTCACCAGGCATTCCTCTAGTATGGCTGGTTCCAGGATCTTGGCCAGGCACACCTTCCCAAGGAAGTATGCAGTCATGGTATTGCCAAACTGGGTTTTGTATCGGCCATGGCAGATGTTGTCCCTTATTAAATTCTGGGCGGTCTCTGACCACTACTTGGACTTGAACAAACTTTCAAACTGCTGATAATCGTTTATCTCGCTCCTGTTCGCCATCCACCAATTGTCCGTCATATCCCGGAATGATTCGTCCAATAGTTCTCGACTATTGGACCATCGATTATTTCTATGTTTGGCCATATATTCCTCGATACGGGCCAAGAACTCCATCGGCTTCCTTTTATATTGGCGGAAGTTAAGCCATTCTCTGTTCTCGTTGATGGGGATATTAGTGAAGCTGGTTAGTCGGTTCCGAATTGCTTCCATGTCCTCCTGGTTCTGCCTCACTTGACCAGTTATGTTAGTCATCGCTTCCTCCATTCCGTCACATCTTTCCGTAATTCGAGTTCGTACTTTACTGAGTTCTTCCAGGCTTTCCTTTCGGTTTTCTTCTGCCTTCTTGCGACTAGATTCTTCAAGACTTGTGACCTTGGTGTTTACCAATTCCTTGAACTCTTGTACCTCCACTTCCGTCAGCCGACATCTTTCATCAACTTCTCTTATCTGTTGATTTATAGTTATGGTTTCGTCTTCCAGCCTTTTGGTCGTAGATTTCTTATTATCTTTGAGTTCTTGGTTCATTTCCTTTCTTAATAGTTCCATTCGTTCGTCTAACTTGTCTAAATTCTCTTGGTTAACTTCTCGTAATTCTTCTCGTAATAGTTGGTTATCCTCTTTTAACTCTTCCAACCTTTCCCCCATCGTCTCTTCCATCTTCTTGTTATTTTCTCTTAATTCTTCCCTTAATTGTTGGTGGTCACTTTCTGTTTTCTTACTGGTTTCTTCCATTTTTTCTTCCAAATTCTTCTTATTTTCTTCCATTTTCTTTTCCACCTTCTTACTGGTTTCCTCAATTCTCTTATTGGTCCTTTCGATCTTACGGCCCAATTCTTCCTTTGTGGATTGGTTGTCCTCCTTCAATTCTTCTAACTTTTTGCTGGTTTCCTCCATTTTCTGATTCGTTTCATCCATTTTCTGACTTAAAGATCGGTTGTCTTCTTTCATTTCCTTGCTTAATTCTTCCTTGGTTGACCGGTTGCTGTCATCCATTTTCTTGCTTACATTTTCCTCCATCTTCTTGTTACCTTCTTCCATTCTCTCCATCAGCTGCCTGATCATTTCTTGCATGTTCCCACTCTCTGCTCGTTTGGACCCTTCTACCTGTTTCTCTGGGATATTTAAGTCCCCTGTTTGTGTGGGTACTTCGGGTTGTTCCTCTGGTGGTGCTGGTTGTTTATGTTCCACCCGTGTTAATATCGTTTCTACGTCCTCCACTGGGGTCGCCTAATTATCATCGATATTGAGTTCTTTTTCGGCCTCCGCCACTCTCTTCATTGATGTGGCACGACGCTGCATCTTTCCTGGTTCTCTGGCTAGATAACCGCTGCAAAGCTGAATTAGAAATTGGGCGAGTAATTACCGCCTTTCAACCCCTAATTACAGCCCTTTATTTGGACGCCAATTTTGTAATAAAACATTTCGATCATATATATACTCGGGTTTAATCTAGCTCCACGTTGGTTTACGCCAATTTTGTAATAAAACGTAGACTCCTGCTCGGGTCTGCTTGCTTTTATATTGTGCCCCACTGTTGTGAGCGCCCATTTTGTAATAAACCCTTTTGATATTAAGATCGGTAATAATGTTGTCACAATTTGAAATTAAAAAATTATTTTTATTTCACAAAAAAAAATAAAATTTTCTGAAAAAAAAAATATGTTCTGGGTAATTTGGTTCTTAAAATTTAGGAACTAATCGTGTTTATTGTTTATAATTAGATATGAAGTGGTATTATGTTTATTCTTGTAATCGTATCACTTTCAGTATAATTGTTAAAGGACAATCTGGTTAACTCCAAATCTAGTCGAAAGACGGCTCCCTTCTTCTTCTTCTAGGAGCGTTCGTTGTTTCGTATATACCGCCTTTCGGTTAGTTGATATGCTTGAATAATTTATTTGTTAAACTTTTTTAAAGAAAAACCAAATCCAAAATACCAAACAGCACGTTTATTAATAAAATAGTTATTTTGTTCGATAAGAATCGATGTTACAGAATAGTATCGACTCACTCAGGGTCGGTCGATATAAAAAGTTTACATTAGTATTATAAAAATATGGTTCTTTAAACCGTTATTTAAGATATAGCCAGAGAAGGTTATGGGCAGGAAAGTATAACACTTACAATTATAAAATGCCTTAATATTAAACAATACAATGATATAATTAGAAATAATAAAAGTTTACATATGAGATTTATTCAAACTAAAAGCAGCATCCGAAAGTCGTTCGCTACAGCTGACGGGAGTAGATGACGACGATTCACAAAATGGCCGACTGGCGCATGCTTAGTTAACGTATAACTTGGATGAAAGTTTTATTTAAATAAAGATGTCTTTTTTCCGTGTAAATGGTCTCAGCAATTGTATATGATTGTCCTGGATGTATTTGAGTGTCACTGGTGTATGGTGGAATAGTTCACTTGGTGTAAAATGTTGTTATTGGATATATCTCATTGGGTCTATGTGTGTCGGTTTAACCTTAATTTTTCGTCAGTAAACTGTGTGATATTGGTGTTATTTCGATTAATTAGTCTTATGTGGTTCAGTTTATTGGTGTAACACTGATCATATTTAACTTCACCGGTTCACAATAAAAAAAATAGCTCAAAATAAGTTTTATACAAATTTTCACCGAACTCGGTTTATAACGTTAATCGCCATTATAGGTTACTTCTAGCAAATAATCACGTTAAGTTCACTCGTCAACGTATAGTAATGAACTGTTCTCATTTCCTTCGTCTCCTGAAAATCTTAGCCCATTTAATATATCTTATACATTGTTTCAAATTATCTTAGCTTCCGATACATTTTATTTTAATACATTATACTCAGAAAATAATTTCGTTGTTAATTAACTGTACGAAACACTAAATGCATATTCGGTTTCATTATTCTATTCTGCTTATTTTGCTAGTAATTAATATAGTGTTACAAAGTTTCATTAGAAAATTATATTTATTATATTTTTGGAAGGTAGGCCTAAATTTATATTTCCTGTAGTCTAAGCAAATAATAGCCATTTTCCCTAATATAATTATTATTCTATTAAATCTGAAATTGATATAATTGTCTATTCTTACTTAATTTCTTGCAATTTAGTTTATTAATGATTGTTTTTAAATACAATTCATTTGTCTATGACTCCTCCTCTGATAATGTCAGTTAGTCCATGCCATTTTTATTGGTAATTTTATTAGATAAATAAGTAATTTTACTTATCTACTGACCATATGTTTAGAAAGTCTTATTTACATGGTATACTATATGTTGGGTTTATCTTGCATAAATATTGTCAGTTTAACTGGCTTTATAAGACTAGATTTATTAATTATTCTACAGTTTAAATTCATTATATGGCCTAGATTTGATGTGTTGCTATTTGCAAAATTTTTACTAATGTAGATAGTTTATACCCTTCTCTGACTTTATATCCTTATATACTTTATTAACAATTAGTTCTTTGACTGGTATAACAGTGATTATTGATTGTACAATTAAAATATAACACCTATCTCTACAAAACTGGTACCTTGAATAATACCTTTTATGTGTACTGATTACACCTAGTAACATAAATAAAAACATTTTATAACATGGGGAATGATATCTACCTTTAGATATGGCATTCCTAATTTAAATTAACAACAAAATAACATCTTATAACAATAATATCTCTTACTAATAAATCTTATTTGTCTAGTTAATATATGGAACAGGAACATAACATATTGGTTCCATATAATGGTTAACACTTTCTTAAAACTAATTATTGACAGTCTGCTCTGTATTTCCCAATTTTAAGGATGTATTCCCCGTCTTAAAGTATAACACTAGCTATCTGGTTATTATTTCATTCTATGGAATGTTCTTATAGATTCAGTAGCATTTCATTAGCAATATTATTACTTCATATCAAATATGATACTGTTCAAAAAACACTTAAAGCTTATACATTTGTACGGCAACTCATGCACCTTTTCAAAGTTATCGGTTATAATTCAATAACTTACACTTGTCCATGGTTATTTATTAATATTATTACTTGTCCTTTTCTAGCTTTATAACATGAAATATTCAACCATGGGGGGACTGTGAAGATTTGTTCATACAAATTAAACAATAACTTTTTTGGGTGCACTGTTACTTAATACTATTAACACCTTTGGTTTTTGTCAGTTTTACATTGTGATATGGTTTTTGGGGGTGTTATACTTTCTCTTTGGACATTCATTTATTTTTGGGGTTTTTGGGTTCTCTCCCTATGGAGTTTCTATTTGGTATGGGTCGTCTCACTTCCTTTTTCCTAGTGGATCTTCTCAGGTTTCTTATTCTTCAGTATTTTTAGTCATTCTATATTTCTTCTTTCTTCTTTCTTCAGTATTTTTGTTTATTTTATATCTCTTCTTCCTTCTTTCTTCAGTATTTTTGTTCATTTTATATCTCTTGTTTCTTCTTTCTTCAGTACCATTCCGCTGTGTATGCTATAGTTTCTTCTGGTCTGGTTTCTTTGTCGGGGTATCTTAATTGCCTGCTTCTATCTTACCTGGGTAATTTTGTTATTCACATTAGTTTTCTGGGTTTTTAAATTTGTAGTATATAGATTATTTGCAGAGTTTTTCTTTATTTTTACTTTTCTTGTGAGTATATTAATTAATAGTGCCTTTTAATTGATTCTCATCTGTATATTCCATATATTAGAGCTTTATTAATGATCACTGAGTAATTTATTTATGTGGATTATCTGTCATGCTGCAGATTGCTCTCTTCCAGAAGTGATTAGTTCATATCATACTTAGTTTGTCTGAAGTAATTGCTTATGATATTTCATTATAAATTATATTTCTTTACTTCCTTCACATTTCTAAAATTTTTTCTTCTATATTTTTGAGCTTATCTATATTTCATTATTAACTGGATTCTTCTTGATAGTAATAGTCATCTGATGTTCGTTATTTTTTATTTTTCCATTTTCTTCTTAACTTGGTTCTTTATCCTTGGTATATTTATTCCCTAAAATTCCCTAACTCGTTAGCTGGGGCAGTCCAGGGGGGCTCTGTAGGCTACACTCTCTGCTGGCCATACTACGTCATTTATTGATTACAGAGGCAAATCATCTCTGATCAATACATAATAATACTGCTGGACTTATCTACAGACAGTTATTAATAAAAATTACATAAGAATAGTCCACCTTATGACTATAAAAAAAATTAAATATCTTTGAATACTTCACTTCGTATTTGCTCAGATCTGTTAATATTTCTATCTTAGTTAAATTCTATCTCAGTTACTTTTCTCAATGGTTAGCTCTGCTGGCATTTTATTTCTCCTTATGGTTGGAAGCTGGTTTAATATAATTATCACTTGTTATTCAGTGTAAAATTTTTATTTATTTTTAATTCTCTGTCATATTTTGACTGTTATTACAATCTCTTTCTGGTCATTCTTAGCATATATTTTCTATTATATTTTTGTTCTTTTCTTAATTCTTATGAACGGTTCCACTAGTATTATGTTCTTGCAATTACTCTTTTAATTGTCTTTCTTATAATTGACATTTATTATATGATCATATTTTTCTTATGGATTTATTTATATATAGTTTTTCTTTCTTTTTCAAAATTTTATTCTGCTCTTGCTTTTTATCCAAATGCACTCTTTAATTATTAATTCCATGTGGTTATTATCTCTGCTTATTTTACGTAAAAGTCTCATTAATTTTACTTCACAATAAGTTTATTCATTTTAATTGTATCAGTGGTTTGTATTGCGATTTCTTTATTCTCGAAAGTTTTTCAGATTTAGTATCATATATAATTGTTGGTAATGTGAACTTCTTCTTCCTTTTGAATGTTGTGGTTATTCTTCAAAATTCTTTTCCTTTCTTTTATATTCCATGATTTGAGTTTCATTGATGTTTGGTAGTAAGTTGTACTTACATGGTTTTTTTAAACTTATTTGTGTTTTACTAAATTCTTTTTCTTTTAGTTTTTTTTTTTACAAATAGTTCCATAAATATTTGGGTAAAAAGTAGTACTTACTTCGGTTTTAAATTTTTGTAATATATTATCCAAATTCTTTTTGTATAATATAATAATATAGTAAGTAAGCTAGTTCTTACTTGTTTTTAGAAGTTACACGTTTATTCTAAATTCATTTTTTTTTTAATTTTCCATAAAGTTTTTCATAAATATTTGGTAGTAAGTAGTCCTTACTTCATTTTTGAATTTCATTGTTCTTGTTTATTAATTCAATAGTAGTTTCAAAAATTAGGTAGTAAGTAGTTCTTACTTGTTTTTTTTTTTCATTCATAAATTGTTTCCTAAATATTCGGTAGTAAGTTGTGCTTACTTAGTTTTAGAATTTTTAAAAATTTTTATTCCAAATTCTTTTTATTCTAGAAATCGTTTCACAAATAATAGGTAGTAAGTTGTTCTTACTTTCTTTTAGAATTTATTCATTTTAATAAATTCCTTTCTTTTTATTTCATTCATAAATTGTTTCCTAAATATTCGGTAGTAAGTTGTGCTTACTTAGTTTTAGAATTTTTTAAAATTTTTATTCCAAATTCTTTTTATTCTAGAAATCGTTTCACAAATAATAGGTAGTAAGTTGTTCTTACTTTCTTTTAGAATTTATTCATTTAAGTAAATTCTTTTTCTTTATGCACACAAAATTCAATCTTCTATACATTCAATTACTCATAATATTTTTTCATGGAAGCCTGGTTATATACACCCTTTATCCTTTCTGAATCTATTTCCTTTATTTCATAAGTATTATTATTTTTCACATTGGATATGACATATGGTCCGGCGTATAACAGCAATAACTTCTTCGTTATTCCTTCCAGTGTGCTGGGTAGTTCACGATTTTTTAACAAAATTTTTTCTCCCTTTTCATATATTATTAATTTACCACTAGCCTTTTGATACTTATTTTGCCGTTTTACCTGGTCTTCTGCCACTTTGTTGTAGAATTTAGCTTTGTCAAATTTGTACACATGGTTTATCGGGAACTCGAGGATATCTGCGATCTCTCGTGGGGGTGGTTTCTCGTACATAGCGGAGTATGGGGTTATCCCTATAGCTGGATGGTATGCCAAGTTGAGGAACTCCTCCGTGGCTTCCAGAGAGTCTTGCCACCTTTTTTGTTGATGGTGACAATAAGTTCTTAGGATCCTCCCCACTTCTCGTAACACCCGCTCTGCCGGATTACTGCTCGGATGGTAGACCGAGGTCTTGTATGTACGAATGCCCATTGACAATAATGTATCTCGCCATTTTCCACCCTTAAATTGGGTTCCATGATCAGTAATGATCGAAGATGGTTTCCCCAGGTGTGGGATATACTGTTCCGTTAGTATCCCCAGAATTTTACGCGTAGTCGCTCGATTAGTAGAGTATAGCTTAACATACATTGTGAAGTGGTCCATTATGATGGTTAAGTACCGATATCGGTGGGACCTCCATTAAATCCTAAAAATTGCACTTCTCTGGCAATAAACTTGGATTTTTCCAACTTCAGCGTGACGTTACTGACAGATAATTTCTCAAGCACATGTTCTACACGGTAGCAGTGCTCCTCCCACGTTTCGGATGTTATTAGTAGGTCATCGACATACACTGTGGTAAACTGAAGTGCTTCCTGTCCCAATATCTGATCCATGCAGGTCACAAAGATGGCAACTGAGTTTACCAATCCGAAGGGCAATCTTTTGAATTGGTAATTGCGTCCCTCGAATATGAAAGCCAGATATTGGCGACTCCGTGGGTGTAACTCTACCTGCCAGTAACCGCACACCGTATCCCAGGTACTGAAGTATTGGGTACCATGGAAGCGTTTCAGTATTTCCTCAATCTCACCGGGCGATATTCTATCGTTAATGTTTTTTTTGTTTATTTCCCGTGCATCCAAGCAAAGCCGGACTTGGCCGTTCTTCTTGGGAATAGCGACAATAGGGCTGGTGTATGGGGATTGGCTATGTTCTATAATATCGCTATTAATCATTCGGTTGATTTCCGCTCTCACAGCCTCCTTTCTAGAATGCGCAATAGGGTAGGATTTCCTATTAAACTCCACTGTATCTCGGAATTGAAGGGTACATTGATTATTTCTTACCTTGCCTGGCTCATCTGAAAATACTGAGCGGTAGTTTTCATAAATCCTTATCAACTGATTTGCTTGAGTAATGGGCAATTTCTCTCTATTAATTCCGCTCCGGAAATCCCTTATCTCCTGTATTTTTTGGGACCATAAATCTTTGTCCGTGTTGTCGTATACTATGGTGTTAGAAATGGTGTTAATATTCGTATAATTAATACTACGTATTTGCTGGTGGATACTGCTGGGAAGTGTTACATCACTACCGACTAAATCGGCCGTCCAGGTCAGATCTCCGGTAAACAGTGATACCTTCTCCGATCGTAAATCGATGATAGCCGAGTTCCTTCTCAGCACATCACATCCCACTAATATGTTGAAGGGTAATCCTGCCGCAATTAGGAATACCATGTTTATAGCTATACCCTTACTAATCACATTCAATGACACTTGTTTTCTGATTGTCTTGTTTTGGCGACCAGTGGCACCGATTAATACTATGTTATTTATAGGTAAGGTCGGCAATAACTTACCACATTTTTCTTGGATTCTCTCCAATTCTGTGGTGTTAATTATAGATATATTCGCACCTGTATCGATCATTAGCTGTGCGAATGTTCCTTCGATTTCTGTATTAATATAAATTATTTCATTGGTTATACTAGGGAGGCGAGTGTCATCCTCCTCCAGTAGTTCATTTAGAATTTTTTCAAATATTTACACCGAATGATAGTAATTTTATTGTGATGATCTGCTTTTGGAAATTCTTTTATATACCCAGGCGATAGAAGCAGCAAAAGGTCCTTATTGTTTATTACTGCCTCCTCCCGTTTAAATTCTCCTCATCCTGGTTATTAATTGGACCAACAGAGGCATCAGTGGGGAAACCTTGAGTGGGTTCCAGCCTTTCAGTTCTCTGTTCGTATGTTTGTTCATTATTTGTATGTCGCTCCGGGACATCTAGGCTGGTACTTCGCCTTGGCGGATTATAACTGGAGTTGTCCCGCTCTCGGCTTCTGCGTCGATCTTCGTACTCGTGAACGCTGCTCCGCCGTTGATGGTTATACCTGCGTTGGCTGTTTCCGACTGCACGTATAAAATTTACCCGGGGTCGGGAGAACCTGTTGTTGTTACTATTGTTATTATTAGGATAACCCCTATTGTTATTGTAAAACCGCTCAGTCTTATTGGTATGGTTGGGGTTTCTCTGGCTATTTACATTATTATTCGGGTAATAATTATTTCGATTACCGGAGAATCCGTTATTATTTCGGTTAATGTTCGGGTTTGTATTACCGTGGTTATTGTTGTCATTGTTACCGTTCGTGGGGTGCTGATTATGGTAATTTGGTTTATACCTGTTTCCTTGGTACCCACTGTTGATCTGTTGATTATTATTGTTCGATGACGGATTATTTCGAACTTCTGGCCGCTCATTTCTTCTTCTACTCTGCCTGTAATATTCTTCGTTCTCATAATTTTCTAATAGCTCCGTCATCGCCTGTATGGTCTTTATCTGGCTACCTCTTCGAGCTCTTATGACCTCTTCGTCATAATGATAGGAAAGCTTGTTCACCAGGCATTCCTCTAGTATGGCTGGTTCCAGGATCTTGGCCAGGCACACCTTCCCAAGGAAGTATGCAGTCATGGTATTGCCAAACTGGGTTTTGTATCGGCCATGGCAGATGTTGTCCCTTATTAAATTCTGGGCGGTCTCTGACCAATACTTGGACTTGAACAAACTTTTAAACTGCTGATAATCGTTTATCTCGCTCCTGTTCGCCATCCACCAATTGTCCGTCATATCCCGGAATGATTCGTCCAATAGTTCTCGACTATTGGACCATCGATTATTTCTATGTTTGGCCATATATTCCTCGATACGGGCCAAGAACTCCATCGGCTTCCTTTTATATTGGCGGAAGTTAAGCCATTCTCTGTTCTCGTTGATGGGGATATTAGTGAAGCTGGTTAGTCGGTTCCGAATTGCTTCCATGTCCTCCTGGTTCTGCCTCACTTGACCAGTTATGTTAGTCATCGCTTCCTCCATTCCGTCACATCTTTCCGTAATTCGAGTTCGTACTTTACTGAGTTCTTCCAGGCTTTCCTTTCGGTTTTCTTCTGCCTTCTTGCGACTAGATTCTTCAAGACTTGTGACCTTGGTGTTTACCAATTCCTTGAACTCTTGTACCTCCACTTCCGTCAGCCGACATCTTTCATCAACTTCTCTTATCTGTTGATTTATAGTTATGGTTTCGTCTTCCAGCCTTTTGGTCGTAGATTTCTTATTATCTTTGAGTTCTTGGTTCATTTCCTTTCTTAATAGTTCCATTCGTTCGTCTAACTTGTCTAAATTCTCTTGGTTAACTTCTCGTAATTCTTCTCGTAATAGTTGGTTATCCTCTTTTAACTCTTCCAACCTTTCCCCCATCGTCTCTTCCATCTTCTTGTTATTTTCTCTTAATTCTTCCCTTAATTGTTGGTGGTCACTTTCTATTTTCTTACTGGTTTCTTCCATTTTTTCTTCCAAATTCTTCTTATTTTCTTCCATTTTCTTTTCCACCTTCTTACTGGTTTCCTCAATTCTCTTATTGGGCCTTTCGATCTTACGGCCCAATTCTTCCTTTGTGGATTGGTTGTCCTCCTTCAATTCTTCTAACATTTTGCTGGTTTCCTCCATTTTCTGATTCGTTTCATCCATTTTCTGACTTAAAGATCGGTTGTCTTCTTTCATTTCCTTGCTTAATTCTTCCTTGGTTGACCGGTTGCTGTCATCCATTTTCTTGCTTAAATTTTCCTCCATCTTCTTGTTACCTTCTTCCATTCTCTCCATCAGCTGCCTGATCATTTCTTGCATGTTCCCACTCTCTGCTCGTTTGGACCCTTCTACCTGTTTCTCTGGGATATTTAAGTCCCCTGTTTGTGTGGGTACTTCGGGTTGTTCCTCTGGTGGTGCTGGTTGTTTATGTTCCACCCGTGTTAATATCGTTTCTATGTCCTCCACTGGGGTTGCCTCCTTATCATCGATATTGAGTTCTTTTTCGGCCTCCGCCGCTCTCTTCTTTAATGTGGCACGACGCTGCATCTTTCCTGGTTCTCTGGCTAGATAACCGCTGCCAAGCTGAATTAGAAATTGGGCGATTAATTACCGCCTTTCAACCCCTAATTACAGCCCTTTAGTTGGACGCCAATTTTGTAATAAAACATTTCGATCATATATATACTGGGGTTTAATCTAGCTCCACGTTGGTTTGCGCCAATTTTGTAATAAAACGTAGACTCCTGCTCGGGTCTGCTTGCTTTTATTTTGTGCCCCACTGTTGTGAGCGCCAATTTTGTAATAAACACTTTTGATATTAAGATCGGTAATAATGTTGTCACAATTTGAATTAAAAAAATTATTTTTATTTCACAAAAAAAAATTAAATTTTCTGAAAAAAAACATATTTTCTGGGTAATATGTATATATTGTAATAAAACAAAATATTATCTACTGGGTTTTAATCTCGCTCCACGTTGGTTTGCGCCAAATTTGTAGCAAACCGTAGACTCCTGCTCGGAATTTTGTAATAAAACAAAATATTAAGATCTGTAGGAATGTTGTTACAAATTTTTGAAATAAAAAAATTTAAAATTTATTTAAAAACAAAAATTTTCTGGGTAATTTGTTTCTTAAAATTTAGGAACTAATCGTGTTTATTGTTTGTAATTAGAAATGAAGTGGTACTATGTTTATTCTTGTAATAGTGTCACTTTCAGTAAAATTGTTAAAGGACAATCTGGTTAACTCCAAATCTAGTCGAAAGACGGCTCCCTTCTTCTTCTTCTTCTTGGAGCGTTCGTTGTTTCGTATATACCGCCTTTCGGTTAGTTGATATGCTTGAATAATTTATTTGTTAAGCTTTTTTAAAGAAAACCCAAATCCAAATTACAAAACAGCACGTTTATTAATAAAATAGTTATTTTGTTCGATAAGAATCGATGTTACAGAGTAGTATCGACTCACTCAGGGTCGGTCGATATAAAAAGTTTACATTAGTATTATAAAAATATGGTTCTTTAACCCGTTATTTAAGATATAGCCAGAGAAGGTTATGGGCAGGAAAGTATAACACTTACAATTATAAAATGCCTTAATATTAAACAATACAATGATATAATTAGAAATAATAAAAGTTTACATATGAGATTTATTCAAACCAAAAGCAGCATCCGAAAGTCGTTCGCTACAGCTGACGGGAGTAGATGACGACGATTCACAAAATGGGCGACTGGCGCATGCGTAGTTAACGTATAACTTGGATGAAAGTTTTATTTAAATAAAGATGTCTTTTTTCCGTGTAAATGATCTCAGCAATTGTATATGATTGTCCTGGATGTATTTGAGTGTCACTGGTGTATGGTGGAATAGTTCACTTGGTGTAAAATGTTGTTATTGGATATATCTTATTGGGTCTATGTGTGTAGGCTTTAACCTTAATTTTTCGTCAGTAAACTGTGTGATATTGGTGTTATTTCGATTAATTAGTCTTATGTGGTTCAGTTTATTGGTGTAACACTGTTCATATTTTAACTTCACCGGTTCACAATAAAAAAATAGCTCAAAATAAGTTTTATACAAATTTTCACCAAACTCGGTTTATAACGTTAACCGCCATTACAGGTTACTTCTAGAAAATAATCACGTTAAGTTCACTCGTCAACGTATAGTAATGAACTGTTCTCATTTCCTTCGTCTCCTGAAAATCTTAGCCCATTTAATATATCTTATACATTGTTTCAAATTATCTTAGCTTCCGATATATTTTATTTTAATACATTATACTCAGAAAATAATTTCGTTGTTAATTAACTGTACGAAATACTAAATACATATTCGGTTTCATTATTCTATTCTGCTTATTTTGCTAGTAATTAATATAGTGTTACAAAGTTTTATTAGAAAATTATATTTATTACATTTTTGGAAGGTAGGCCTAAATTTATATTTCCTGTAGTCTAAGCAAATAATAGCTATTTTCCCTGATATAATTATTATTCTATTAAATCTGAAATTGATATAATTGTCTATTCTTACTTAATTTCTTGCAATTTAGTTTATTGATGATTGTTTTTAAATACAATTCATTTGTCTATGACTCCTCCTCTGATAATGTCAGTTAGTCCATGCCATTTTTATTGGTAATTTTATTAGACAAATAAGTAATTTTACTTATCTACTGACCATATGTTTAGAAAGTCTTATTTACATGGTATACTATATGTTGGGTTTATCTTGCATAAATATTGTCAGTTTAACTGGCTTATAAGACTAGATTTATTAATTATTCTGCAGTTTAAATTCATTATATGGCCTAGATTTGATGTGTTGCTATTTGCAAAATTTTTACTAATGTAGATAGTTTATACCCTTCTCTGACTTTATATCCTTATATACTTTATTAACAATTAGTTCTTTGACTGGTATAACAGTGATTATTGATTGTACAATTAAAATATAACACCTATCTCTATCAAAACTGGTACCTTGAATAATACCTTTTATGTGTACTGATTACACCTAGTAACATAAATAAAAACATTTTATAACATGGGGAATGATATCTACCTTTAGATATGGCATTCCTAATTTAAATTAACAACAAAATAACATCTTATAACAATAATATCTCTTACTAATAAATCTTATTTGTCTAGTTAATATATGGAACAGGAACATAACATATTGGTTCCATATAATGGTTAACACTTTCTTAAAACTAATTATTGACAGTCTGCTCTGTATTTCCCAATTTTAAGGATGTATTCCCCGTCTTAAAGTATAACACTAGCTATCTGGTTATTATTTCATTCTATGGAATGTTCTTATAGATTCAGTAGCATTTCATTAGCAATATTATTACTTCATATCAAATATGATACTGTTCAAAAAACACTTAAAGCTTATACATTTGTACGGCAACTCATGCACCTTTTCAAAGTTATCGGTTATAATTCAATAACTTACACTTGTCCATGGTTATTTATTAATATTATTACTAGTCCTTTTCTAGCTTTATAACATGAAATATTCAACCATGGGGGGACTGTGAAGATTTGTTCATACAAACTAAACAATAACTTTTTTGGGTGCACTGTTACTTAATACTATTAACACCTTTGGTTTTTGTCAGTTTTACATTGTGATATGGTTTTTTGGGGTGTTATACTTTCTCTTTGGACATTCACTTATTTTTGGGGTTTTTGGGTTCTCTCCCTATGGGGTTTCTATTTGGTATGGGTCGTCTCACTTCCTTTTTCCTAGTGGATCTTCTCAGGTTTCTTATTCTTCAGTATTTTTAGTCATTCTATATTTCTTCTTTCTTCTTTCTTCAGTATTTTTGTTCATTTTATATCTCTTCTTTCTTCTTTCTTCTTTCTTCAGTACCATTCCGCTGTGTATGCTTTAGTTTCTTCTGGTCTGGTTTCTTTGTCGGGGTATCTTAATTGCCTGCTTCTATCTTACCTGCGTAATTTTGTTATTCACATTTTTAGTTTTCTGGGTTTTTAAATTTGTAGTATATAGATTATTTGCAGAGTTTTTCTTTATTTTTACTTTTCTTGTGAGTATATAATTAATAGTGCCTTTTAATTGATTCTCATCTGGATATTCCATATATTAGAGCTTTATTAATGATCATTGAGTAATTTATTTATGTGGATTATCTGTCATGCTACTATATATATATATATATATATATATATATATATATATAAACACATAGAACGCTCATTGAAATCTTCAATATTAGGTACAGTTCAGCTCATCTTAATTTTGAAACAAAGGAAGCAATTATGTACTCACCAACACACACACGCACAAATCCTACAATATTCTCTTTCTAATAAAGGATGAGTGAACTTGGTTAAACATCCATAAATCTAAATGTTATAGATTGCAAATGTTAAAATAATAATTGAAGATCACTTAACAACTAAATGATATAAATTTGTAAGAAGTGTCACTAAAATCTTGGAATATTGTCAAGCCTTTTGTACGACTTCTATAAAACCTTTCTAGAACCTTTTAAAGAGAAGTTTTCAATTCAAAAAGTATAGATAATTATTATGATAATATTGTCACGACGGTTTACATGATCGTCTTATGTTACAGTGGAAAACAAAATACAAGACACCAATTATGTCACTAATCACCAGCTTTAATTATCACAATTAAACAGTTTATAACCAACAAGATGGTCTCTTACAACAGATCAAATAAAAATTCTTCACACGCAATAAAATGTCAACAAATATAAAACACAATTCTATTACAATTGCCCAGCACAATTATAAAAACACATAACACTCCGCCACAATACATCGAACCGCACGTTAATAATTCGCAACTCAAATTCACTGTGTAATCGCCCGATAATAACTGAACTATGATACTTCAAATCGCATTCCAATAAATCGCAACCCAAACTGAACTTAACGTCGCTGAGTACTTGTATTTATACCCCGCCGAAATACCATAATATTCCATACTACGCAGTAACAATAAAGGAAAAACATTATAGCGTAATTCACTGTGTCCTTGACACAGTCTAGCAAATGCGCTGAGAATCACATACACACACATTACAGCCGGATTCCACTGGAACATTCGATAAACACGTAGACTGTTCTGTAATGTCGTAACAATATGAAATCTGTTATGTGTAAAACAGAAAATGATATTAATAAACCATATATTAATATTCTACATTTTTACTAAGATAGCGTGGCTGGTAATTTTATATTACTGTAGTAAGTAATTATACATTGGTATAATTGACACACAGCACTTTTTAAATCTGTAATAGAAATAATCATAGCCGTCATAAATTTATTCCTCTCTGTTATGCAAATATCGACAAGTAGCCTACTATACATAGTATAGAAATATCTGATAGGCATATTAAAGTAGCGCAACGTACGTAAATAATTGTAAAACATCCACAACATTTTAAACTTGCATTATAGTGTAAGCCATCCGTAATAAAAAAGTGCGGAACAAATTAATAAAACTTTATTTAACTACATATAACTAACCAAGATCATCTTTGGAGTAATTTAGTCTAAAGATTCCACACGTACTGCTTTATTCGAACGGATTCCAAAATGTACGAGTGCTGCTTGATTGTGTGAAAACGTACAGGAATATTGTATACAGTATACTTGTTTATGAGACGTACTCTTAGGAGGAAGACTATATGTGTTCTTTTTTTTCTAAGCATCGGTTACTTTCAAACGTATTATTTAATACTATTTATAATAACAAAACGACTGTACACATCCTTTTTTCTGTGTGTGTGAGTCCCCCCACTCACACACACAGAAAAAAGGTGTGTACAGTCGTAATGGGGTTGTAAACAGGCCGGAGCGCGCGCGTCTAAGAGGAATAGAGTGAGTGAGAAAGTGTGTGATGGAATACTAATGATGCCAACGTTATACAAACAAATGCAAATATATTAACTGATGACGCTATAAATCTATTTTATGTAGGGTTTGTAACATACATCATGATGTTAGCAATTTAGTCATATGTAATAGATATCTGTAGTGACTAACTTTTATATAACAAAGCTTTGCAATCCGAGAGCAGGTTCTTTATACGAGAACTCATGAAAATTATTAATATTCGATTAACTGATATACAAAAAGTGACTGCGAAAAGAACACGGGTCATGTGCAGTAGTAACCAGTATCCTTTTACACTGCTACGTTCATTTGCTGCCCCTCTGTTTGAGTAGAAGGTTTACATCTGTTTTGAGTAGTGTTAGGCGAAACATGGTGCCTGTCGTCGCTTCTCCCGCCACCTGTAAAATGTGCGGTGGTATTCGTTTGATCGTCTGCTAGATATGTTCGAGACTGTGTCCTGAATTTTTGCGCGACTATGAGTCTCTCAGTTAATGGAAGGAAAGAGGAAACCGATTGGCAGCTACTGGTGGCCGTTCGCAACAGTGTCCTGACAGTGGCCATCCCAAATAATTCCTGACGGATCATTTCATAGTATCCGGCGCCGGGTCATCTTTAGCTGATCGACCCCTTCACCGGGAGTTCGTCGTCACCGGTTTGAGTATTATCTCGAGCGAACTCCGTTTATTCGAGAATCTTGCACTTTTGGATGTTCACAGTAGGACTAGCACAAGATCGTGTGTGTGTCCTGTCGGCGGCAGATTCAAAACCGGCCTCCGTCTCGGTAAGAGTGTCATAGTGTCATCAAGCTCAAGTTTTATATTTACTAATTAACAAATAAGAAATATGTGTTTTAATATTACAATTAAATCAGCTGGCTATATAAACAAACATTACAAAATCGATTATTCTGTAATTTATATTACAATAGAAACAAAATATATCATTCATCAATTTACATTGAAACCTCTGATGATGCAGATTTGACCTGTGAAATGTGCGTAATGTTTTTATATCCTTACCTTGGAGCAGAACTAGCGTATGTCTAAATTCAGAGATTTTTGTTTTTATGAGCATTTCATTTTGTCATTGTCTGTCTATTGTGTGGAGAAGCATTGTAAGTCCAATCTTAAAAATTACAATGTATTTTACATTTAACCGAATTAGCCTATGTCCATCATCCTAAATTTTCTTAATGCAGAATTAGCCTGTGTACACGCAATAAAAAATATTTCCAGGCATTTATGTAGTAGCTAGTGTCGGTATAAGACTATTGCAGAATGGGTATAAAACATTTTCTTGTAAAAACTATAGACAAATTAAACTTTTAAATTTCTCTCCTGTAAAGTTGTGTTTTTGGACATAGGTTATTTCTGCTCCAAGGTAGCGATATGTACTTATAAGCATAGTTTTAGTGTACGAACATTGAGACATATAAAATACGTTTTATATACAGAATAAAAGTGTTTTACTCTGTACTCCGTGTCGTCATCTGCAAGTTGTCTGTTCATAATTCCCTGAATACAGATCATTTCCATGACCTTAGTTTTCTTCTTCTGCTTCTTCTTTGTCCCATAGGTGTCCAATTCAACATCTCCCGAGGCCGTCTTAAGCGTATTTTCTTGATTGACCATTACATGTAAAGCTTCCATCCTCTAATATAGCTATAACATTCTGAACAACATTCATCACTTCCCTGATAACATAGTTGGGTACGTGTTGAAGTGTAACATTCAAAACATTTGAAAATGTTTACATACTGTAATTCCATTCTTTAAAAAAAAATTATTCTACTTGTCTGTTTCCCTTCTTTCTCTGTCTCTCTTCTTCTTCTTCTTCTTCTTTTCCTCTCTCTTTCTTTCCATTTTCTCTTTTATCTCTGTTGCTTTTGTTTACGAAAAGTAAGTGCCAAAAAACTGCAAAAACATTTGTGACTAAATTAAACCAAATCTTAATTCAACACTGAATTAGCACGATCCTACTGTTTTTACGTAACCGATGTTTACGAAGATGTATTCTAACATTTTTAGAACACGTGATTAACCTTAAACGTTTTTGTAACATAATTTATTAAAAGTCTGGGGATCGTTGTTACCATAAAATTTATATATTATCCACCATTTTTCTTATGTTGATTCATAAAAGACATTAATATTTTTTATTAAAAGTAACTTTTTTGTCACTTATAATACCTTTAAAAAGAAACCAAAAAAAAAATTGAAAAGCGAAACGACAAAGTCCTGGTGCTAACAATGTTAAGAAGAAACGGAAAATCGAAACTCGATTTCAGGAAAGGAGCAAAGATAGTATCTATGGAGTGCTCACATTAGACACTCAATATTTTTCTAATATTGAGTATCTGTCTAATGACATTTGGGCATCTCAACAAGAAACAGGCACACATCTGGGTGCTTGAGACAGGAACTAATTTAGCTAAATGCTGTCGTGAAGATCAAATAATAAATACTCATAATGGTAACTAACAGACAGATGAAGAATCAGGTGGTTTTGTACAAGGGTTTAATTGTGATACAGCAAGATTCAGAGAATCCACACGTTATTTTTTAAGATGACAACGAATATAATTAATTGTATTTTTGGGGTGAATGTCCTTAGGACTCTATTCAATAGGTTTCCTCCATTTGTAAGCAGCAAGTGTATCATGTAGGTAGACATTTTAAAAATTTGATAGCTCCTTATTCTTTCCGGAACCATTACGTAGAACCTTTAACTCACTGCAATAATACCCTCATTAAACGCTATACTCGGGTAGAGTAATTTTACATAAACATGTATTCAGAAAAAAAGTTTGGTATGTTGTGGAACAATTAGGGGTTTAGTGTATGCGAACGATGTAGATGATGATGAGCTAATGTAATGAGATGATGTAGCTAATGGGTGCCTCGTAATCGATCTGAAAAACGTTATCCCTTATTCATCAGTTGAAATAAATTAAGATTACAAAAGATTGTTAATAATAATATGCGCTATTATAGGAAACTTAATCATTTATGAGCTGAGATAACATTTTTTATACATATACATCTTAACTGAACCAGGAACTTGTTCATTAATGGTTATATTTTTATCGAACAACCATTCCAGAAAAACTACATTATAACGTTCTAAAAACAATGTGTCCAGATCGCTCCTTTATTAAGTAAATATCAGCTATTAGTTTTAATTAAATATTATATCTTATCATTATAAGTAGTAATATACTATTCAAAGACAAAACCAAACTATTAGTTAACGTAATAAAGAGATGAACCGGAGGCAATTCTTAACCTTCTAGTTCGACTCAATTAGCCTACAAAAATAATTAAATAAATCATTAGTCATAATTTTATGTAATTGAAATATTAATGTTACTATACATTCTACAGTACCACACGGCGATATATTTTAATTAAATCTATCAACTAATTAAATAGCTTCATTATTTTGTCTATTTTATATGCTAATTCCTTCTTTTGTGTAGGCGTGTCAACTATTGAAGAAAAATTACTTTATCTTTACACCCTTGATACATTGTTGGTTTCCATGGGCAACTTTTTTATAATTTAATCTCGCCGTAATAGCCTGTGGGACGAAACCGTCAATGTAATTTGTCACTGCGCCGACAGCGTGGTGGTTTACTTACGCTTGGGCTACACTGTCGTTACACATCTCTGACGAGCGCTCGACCTTATCAATTGTTTACGTCACTAGGGAACTGGATCCAAATGTCATTAAATCCTTTGTGTGTTAATGGGTAAAACCACTACCTTCGCCAATGCTATCCGTGTAGAAGGACAGTGTAGTCGGCCGATATAGCTAATGATTGTTTATCAAGTTTTGGACAGGACATCTTATACGTATGACATCGTCTAAGGAAAACCATATCGTTTTCAGGAAAATCGGTATATTAGAGGAAACGAGAAAAAATGTAACTAAATTACTTCATTAGCTCCTATTGAGTACTTTGTATTACATCTGACTGTTAGTAAAAATAAACAGTTGCAAAAGTAGAAAACTTTGACTATAATATGTAGTTATTACGAAAGAATCGTATTACTAAGAAATGAAATTAAAATGAATTGTAGGGTGTTAATGATTTATTGATTAGTCTTGAACGGGTCACTGATCACTGCATCACTTATACTATACTTTAGTGTTATAAAATAAAAATTATTCTGTAGATAGCTGTCATTTTGTGTTTAAAAATGAATAAAAATTATTAAAAATTGATGTGCATGTGTTACCAGTACAGTCAGTTTTAAATCATACTGATGAAAGACAGTAGTAACTGTTTTTATGGTATTTTTAAAAAATGACGAATTGACTAATTCTTTTTCTAAAACGCCGTATAAGCCTTATTTTAATTTCGAGATCAAAATACAGAATTTTTAATTAATATATTGAAAGGTCAGACACTTATACATTTGCTCTAACGTTTTAAATCTGTAATTATTATATTGTCAAGCGAACCGTATTGAATCGCCGAAAACAGCCGCGAGCTTCCTTCCACCCGCCCCACTCAAGTGTGGCAGGTGTTGCCTCAGTCAAAGCCGCGTTAAAGTATGTTCCAGATTCCTCAATAGCACACTTGTAATATGTATTAGCGTCAGCAATTAAATTGAGGATGGAACATTACTAGAACGCGTGCGCGACCTATAGAAAGCCGTATCAGCCGGTTTGTCAGTCAGTTACTTGAGGAGTCATTTTCCTTAGTGCAGATCGAGTGTTTGTAGAAGTATTGTAGCTAAGAGTTGTTGTGTTATAATTAATGCGGAATTCTTTATAGTTGACATTGTTGTACGTGAATTGTTGTAAGAGACTATCTTGTTGATTACAAACTATTATTTGTCATAATTGAAACACGTTATTAGTGACTCATTGGTGTCTTTATTTTGTTTTCCACTGTACCATACGACGATCAGTCAGACCGTCGCAACAGTGGGTCAGAAGTGGGACAGAACCGTTAACAGTGGAAACTGTGGACATTTTGTACAAGACTAGTGTTATTTGTAATTAATTGGTAAACAATGGATGCCAGTCAGATGATGGAAATTTTCCAGGTGCTGCTGTTCCAGACAGAGTAACGACGAAGACAGGACGTAGAGGAAGCAGAGGAAGACACCGACAATAGGTGGACGGAGCAGAAACACGATGGGATGAAAAAGCGGAAGAGATACAGAAAACCCTCCTGCTGGAAACAGAAGAACGCAAGAAAGCATTGTTGCTCGAATCGGAAGATTGACAAGACGAGAAACGTAGGCAGGAAGCAGATAAAACTGAAACGCTTTTTGAAGCTATACACAAACAACTGCAAGAATATACTACCGCAGATCTGGATCTTATACGTGGTGACTTGAGTGAATTGGGCAGTGATCTGAATCGTCAAGAGGTAAGATTTCTACAGTCAAAAATCTGTGTCAAATACAAAACAAACAACGTCAGAGAAAATATTTCAGTAGAAGACTCAATTGCAACCATAAAAAAAAAACAAATTAAAAATGAAGTTGAGCAGTATATGCGTTTTAAAACAAACTGCTGAACAGACTGTATGTATAGTAAATACAGAAAAAGACTCAGATAATAAGACAATAAAGAAAATCACTTTGCCTGCAGTTGGGACAGTTCATGCCAAGGCTCCAACCTTTGATGGAAGCACTCACTGGGTGACGTATCGTTAACAATTTAAAGCCGCTGCTAGAGCAAATAATTAGACAGAGAAAAACTAGGCAGTTTCACTCGTTTTCTCATTAAAAGAACCTGCGGAAACTACTACTGAAAGTGCCACCTAACAGCCAAAATACCTATGCCGAATTGATAAAAGCCTTAGAATTGCGGCATGGTGACTGACATTTGCGAGATGAATTTGCGAGTACTACGCTCAGTTGAGAACAAGGCAACAACGTTCCGGGGAGAGTCTTCAAGCTGTACAAACCGGCTTGTCAGTCAGTTACGTAAGCGATTTTTCTTAACGCAAATAAAGTTGTTGTAGAAGTATTTGTAGCGAAGTGTTGTGTTAATTAGTGTGTAATTCTTTATAGCTGACATTGTTGCACTTGAATTGTTGTTAGAGACTATCTCGTTTATTACAAATTATTAACTGTGATAATTAAATCTGGTTATTAGAGACTTCATTGGTGTGTTTGTTTCCACTGTACCATACGATGATCAGAAAGACCGTCGTAACAATATTTTAAATTATTGTGTTTTGTTATTCATGTCGGGTCTCATTATCGCTATTGATTTGAAAATACTATTCTGACGTGAAACATAGGATTTTATATAAACATTATAAAAAACCTTTACCTTATTACATGAGCCAGCATTTGTTTAGTGCAAGCATTTCCAGAGGCTGCTGCTATTTCTGTTATCTGCTTCAGAGGCTGCTGATCTCTTTGTTAGTTCTGTTCTTGGAGATAAGCTTAATAATTAGACAGATTTAAACCACTGGAAATATACATACATACAAAAGTACACAGACACTACGGTCGTTAAAACATGCACGTCATCACTAAGAAATGAACTGACATACACCTAGCGGCTGTCTTTGTCGAAGCTCGCAATGAACGAAAGCTAAAAAAGGCAATCAACTTTTACGAATTTTTATAAAATATACCAGTGTTTGAGGTCGGTATAATATTTGGAAATCAGTAATGTTTTAAAGTGTGTGTAATGGAATCAGATTAAAAACTAACAATGTGGGTTCCAATTATGTAACAATTAAATTAGTTTCATTATAGTAAACTTATGTTATATTTGGTAAAAATTTATTTAATCCCTAGCACACTGTTTACTATGTATTATCATATTCCATCACAGCTGCTTACTGTTGAATGCTGTCTGAATATGTGACTTATTCCATTTCTATCGAGACTGAATAATTAAGGTTTCCTTTCTAATATTTGTTTTACAAAAATATTATTACGTATACTACTTAAAACATTTGTGTTACCAAACATAAAATATTTTAATGTTAATTAACGCATAGACGTCAAATCTAATCAGTGAAGATAAAGAAATAAAAATCACCCCAGATTTTTTTAGTTGATAACCGGTTGTAGCATTATTTAACTCGATTTGGAAATACCAGGTATTTGAATAGCCCTTTAGTAGCAAGTAAAGGTGACTGAAGTGTACCAATTACTTGTTATCTTGTAAAGTAGTTCTCGAACACTAGCAAACATTTTATTCTCCTTCATACACTCCATGATGTAGTGAACGATCCTTCCATTGCTGGATCGTAAATTTACCTTCACTCCAAATTGATATATTGGATTTAAGTCTGAATTTAAAATTAATTCTTTGATTTTTCTGAGTTGTAGTTATTTTAATAATTTTGATATCATGAGAAGTAAACTTATTGGTCGCTATGATGCAGCTATAGGTTTTGCGGCTTTGAGAATCACTATAATCTGTGAAAATTTCTACTGTATGGAATAGTAGATATGCAAATTTTTGTTAACAATACAAGCTCCTTTTGGAGAAGTAGTTTCAGGATGTCTTCTACAATCAGATTGTAATCAAGAGCTTTCTGGGCATTGATGAGGCTAATTTAATGATTTACTGTACTTATGATGGCAAAAATGCTTTCATTGGTAGGATTAGTTACCATGGATTATAAAGGTAGATTTTTATTTCATTATCGTTAGGGTTGTCGTCACGAGGGAGTACAGTGTAAACATTAGTCAGGTTTTTCGTGAAAACAACAGTTTACTCAGTGTCCGACAGTTCCCACCTATTGTCAGATTTTCTTAAAGGGGAAATGCTACTAATGACCCATTTAAACTTTTTGTTGGTTTTAAAATTGTGTAATCGTCTGCAATCAGATTAGCGATGTAACGTTGAAATTACGCATTCTGATATTCTTACGGAGTTTACGAGTTCGTCTACTTAGATGTGGTTTATCAAGCGGATTTTTTGAAATTTGCCGTCTTGCATGGGGCCTTCTCCTTTCTGCTACCAGTTCTTTCATATATATTAGTATGTTAGTGGTTCGGTGCTTAGTGCAGTTAGCAAAAGATTTGATTGCCACGCTGCATTTTGTAATAATGTTGTGAAATACTGCACAGCTTTAACAATTTCATTTTAATCGGAGATTTAAGTTATTGTATTACTACTGAGGATTCGGAATTCATCCCATATTATACATCTTGTACATAGCTTGGGTACAGGATTTTTTGAAGATAAAAAAAATCTTAAAAGTGGAGTTATAACTGGACTATAATCCGAGGACAAAACAAATTAGATTCCATTTCTCAATAGATATCTGATACTCCTCTGACGAATTTAAGAAACATTAAATTAGGTATTTTATTTAGGTCCGTCGGCCTATACGTTGGTTAACCTGCATAACGGTAATTCACGTTTTGATGTTGGATGACACAGAGAAGACTTCGTCCTTTGGCAGTAGTGAGACTTGATCCCCAAACCATGTTCTTAGAGTTCCAGACGCTGTGTAGAGTAGAGGCCACTGGTGATATAGGTCGACAGCCTAGTTGTAAATCGAAAATTGGCTTTGCATGTTATCTGTAACATCTAATGAGAGCTCGTGATAATTTAAAGTGGACCTTATAATAATCGCTGATCCAGAATATTCATGATGGTCAGGGTGGTTTGCGTATTAAACGTATAATACGGAATATTTACGACTATTCGTTTAGTTGAATGCCGTTTAGAAATTAGAAGTATATTGACTCCATTCACTATTAAAAAAACATTAATTTCATATATATGGTCTGCCAGGCTATTTGTATTCCAGGAAGCAGTAACTACTTAAGAAAATAAGTAAATTTATTGATGACAGTTGCGAGAAGAGTTAGTTTCCTGCTGCTTTGATTCATAAGTTGTGTAAACATAGTTTTGAATACAGAAGCAAATATAGTTAATGTTTTCTCTAAGATGCTGTATTGTTTATTTACGTTGGTTAAGGTGCTCCCATTTATGGCTTGTACATAACTGGGTACTGTATTCTGACGAGATCACAATTTAACTGGCTGCAAATGCAAGTTTTCATTTGTGTCGTCTTGTCTTTAAATTATATTTCTGTTTGCATATTGCTGTTTGGTTTTGATTTCTTACAACAAACAGATTTCTGTATAAAATACAACCTTTATAAACAGAATTATCACTCTTACACCCCACTATAGAAAAATTATTCCGATTAGCGCTTTCAAGCTTCTCAGCTCATCGTCAGATCGGAAATGATTTCCGATCTGACCATGAGCTGAGAAGCTTGAGTGCGCTAATCGGAACAATTTTTCTGTTGTGGGGTGCAACAGTGATAATTCTGTTTGTGATTGTAACCACTAACACAACTTTCTTCATTAAACAACCTTTATAGTTTGGAGTGTAAATTCCACTACACAGTGCGCATTTTCACTCCCGAGATTTTTACAAGTTTTGTAGTACTGCGGCTGGCCACGCCTAATTAAATAGTTTCTACTGTAGGTGTTGGTGCTTAAATAGTTTCTACTGTAGGTGGTGGTGCGTCCATTTCCTTAGCAACCCGTGCATCCCATTACATAACTTTTCTTTAGAAGGCTCCACTCACATTCCTGAATTATTTAAGAATTCAAGATTTAAAATGTTTTTGTTATTCTTGTTGTTAGTTTTCAGATCTACAAAAATAGACATGAAGATCTTTGACAGTCTTGTGTCTCACGCTAATAATTTTTCTAAACGTAAGGCCTATTTTGCTTACTTTTTGACGTATTTTGTCAAGCAGGACCGAATGATGTAGTTCTCTTATGTCTACTAATAATGCTCATTCATTTTCTAGCTGATGGGTATTGTAAGTAATTTACTAGTCATGTAGATATCTGGTAAAATTCCTATACGTGTCGGGTGTTGGGATTTATTTTACATTATTATTCGATAATGTTTTAGTGTACTAGTTTTATTCTTTGGCAACTTGTACTAGGCCACTGAGGATTCCGATATAGTCAGCGACGTCGCTTACGTTGATTGTTGCAGGCTCTGGCTAGTTTGGTTGTTTTGTATTTATGTCGAAAGGCATGTATACTATTTGCGTTTTGATTTCCTGTATTGTCTTTTACACAAAGTCCCTAATATACGTTTAACGTGTGCACATGGAATTTTTTAGTATTCAGTGTTGTGTTCAAGGAACGTTTCATCTTTTATTTGACGATTTGCCAGTAATAATGTTTGCATTTATTTCCAGTGATATAATTTTCCATTTAACTGTCACTACTGCTTATACCTAACCATTAGAGATGATACATTGTGATGCCGATATTGGATTAAGGGGGTGTTAGAAACTGGCTGGCTCGTGGTAAGTAGGTTATGACGTAAGCATGTCTCCTGTTGTTGACTGTTTATCTCGTTTGTAACGCCACCATGATGTGGGTAATCAAAACTTGTGTACATACAATCTGCTTTTTTCCAAACGGACAGACGTACACGCAGTCATGGATACAAACGCATTCAAACACTGGGTTACTGTTATCTGAGTGCATTAATAACTAAATACTCTATGATGACATAATATACAAAAGTAGATTACAAGGAAAAATCTAATTCAGTGGCTTTTTGTAGACGACTAAATAATGATAATGGTATTTACTAAGTAATAAAATAATATTGGGAATGTATTATAAAAGCAGTTCAATGTAGGTTAGGGTCAAGTGGTAAAACCGAGATAATCACTAAACATAACTACATTTTGCTTAAGAAACAGTTCACGTAATACATAAACGCGACAATGCTAAGTAAACAGTTTCCTCAGAGCATACAAAGTGACTTTTTACTTTCTAAAGCATAAAGCTGATGAACTGGTCAGGAGCATTACTCTTCATGTTTAACTCAATTTTGTTTGTCTGATACTGCAAACACGCTTCAATACATTTAATTATATGTATTTGAATACTGAAAATACGCTTAAAAATTTAATTCCATAATTACGCGATTTCATTAGGTCTATGTTGTATTTCAATTGCATTGATATTAAACTAATATTCCTTGAAAAACAATTTTCGTCAATAGTATTTAATATTTTCTGTGATATTTATGTAAACAAAACATACTTATCTGTATTATATCGTGATCGCCTTAGGTGGTATGTTTAAACTGTGTTATCGCAATGATTTTTATAATTGGAATAGTTTAATGGGAAGTGCAAGGTATTTTATAGCAGCGGTGTCACACCAACCTAGGTACGAGAGATACATATGTTTCACGAATGCGTTTGGGGCGACTGGCGTCTTGTTACTTCATTAGGGAAGTGAATACTTTTAGGCGTTACAAACAACAGTAAAATTGTAGGCGTGGAGGATTAAAAAGGAAAGAACAATTAAGTGACTCGTTAAACAGCAATCGATATTTTCAGAAAAAATTACTACCGAAATAAAGATCACCTAATCAGGCAACGAAAAGACCAATAAAAAATGAGTGTTGCAGGTTTTTCAATTTTTAACGTCAGAAGTGTTAATACTCTCCCCCAAAAAGAGGAAATAAGGAAATGAAATCTATCTTACAATTAAAAAATTATTTTTAGATTATTGATGAACAATGTACAATGATATTTCGAAGAGACCTATTTATAATATTTACGACTTGTATCTCTTGTAGGCCATAAAGTTGTAGTCCTATTGATGTCGGTTAACAATTAATATTCTACTTCAATAAACTAATGGCTTGTCAGAATTAACCTATTTACAGGCATGAAGTATTCTGTAGTATATTAACATTTTAAGTTTATGTCTATTTTATTTAACCCATATTGTATTTGTATTTAAATCCAGTGTAAAATTATATTTTCTATCCAATGTATATATATATATATATATATATATATATATATTTCTTTGCCTTTTTTATATTACATACACGTCTGTGAGTCTATATTGTGGTTAATAAAAATAGTAGTTATTTTACAGTGATGTGACTCTCAATTTTGTGATACGGTTAAATATTTTGGAACAATAAAAATTTGAATATTTTAAATTAGAGGAAAGCTTTACAATGCAAAATAAGCAAGAGGACTGCAGAGTGAAGACGAATTCCACAGAAAAATGCGGAATCTGGAGTTGGACAAGCTGAATGACTTCTGCACAGACGTTTGGCTATGTAGGTGAGGATAACCTTTCCTTATTTTGCATCTCTTATCTCGTCTATATGTATTATATTTTTTATGTGATTTACTACTGAATTTTATTTTTATATTAACTACTGAACATTACAGTACGTCATTTAAAGAAGAATTAAGTTACGGACGCTTACATTTGACGTCACAATTTAAGCAAAACTTTACGTGCAGCAGAGGATCTAATATACTATAGATTTACATATTGAAGTGCGTAACAGTTTACGTACTTTGATGTCTGGAATCAAATGTAGTAAAAACGTCCTTTTAGGTGGAATATGTAAACGTCAATTGGATATACCAGGAAGGAAACACTGGAACTATAAATTTTTACTTGTGGTGTTTTTAAATACTCTAGAGTACGAGTCGGCAATCCTGTTTCCGCTGCCGCAAGTGTGCCCGTCGATAAGGTTTGACACGCCCACAAACCAATTTGTAACTTTCTTTTCTTCTGAAGGAAGGAACGCACCCCCATTGTATCTGCTTCGAAACACTGTATTATAAAATAGTATAACCCGTTTCAAAATTTACTTTTTCTAATACAATAATTCAAGAAAGGGAACTGAAAATTTCATATGTTTTAAAGGTGACTTATTCAAGTTTAACATTTCTGTGCCTTTTATAAAAGTAAATAGTGTTACTGTGGTAAGTTCTTTAATTTTTGTTTTATTAAAATGTTTTCTTGTTTAACAATGATGACAGATTGTTGATGATCTACTCCTAGTGTTAACATTTTTCGCAAATTTATATGAAAAATATTGCACAGATTTTTTTAATTCGGTATTCCACGTCTCTAAATATAAGCGCAAGCGGTATTATAAAGCTTATGTTTCATAAAGACAGTTAATATTTGTAACGTCCAGCTATTGACCAAAGATGTCCAATTGTCCAACGCCCAGCTCCGCATATTTCTATTTTGGTGGGGAGTGATGCGCCAATTGAACTGGTCCTCAGTTATCTATGCGCCCCCCCCCCTAAATTCAAAGGTTGCCTATGACTGGTCTAGACTATACGCCTACAATGGCACGGAAAACAAAGCAGGTGTTTAAAGCTTTCACGGTGCAATGAACACACTTCCAATATATCTCATACGTTGTGGATATTACGTGGGTGGTGACAATAAATTTGTGATTACATGCCGCTACATTGATCGCGTGCGAGTACAAACAGTGTCGCGTGTCCGACCTTACCCACTGATAACTAAATCGATTGACGCCTGTATTGTGGTCAAATCATGTTG
Organism: Magicicada septendecula; assembly: GCA_034769895.1. Classification (NCBI taxonomy): domain Eukaryota; kingdom Metazoa; phylum Arthropoda; class Insecta; order Hemiptera; family Cicadidae; genus Magicicada; species Magicicada septendecula. The sequence goes on along the minus strand of CM068367.1, from coordinate 542,475,388 downwards.
TATGAATTATTAAGGTTTATAAGTATTGCGACAGAGTAAATTCATAAATCTCCAACGTCACGACACTGAATACCCGTTTGATGGCCACATTTGATGTTCTGCCGATTTCTTTATAAAAATAATTTCTACAATTGGATAAACGAAGCTCAAAAACATACCGCGTAACTGCATCTATCTTCAAATGAATACAACATAAATTCTGATCCAAACAGCATGTACGGGCAAAATTTATTTCTTATTTCGCGGTTTGCTTAATTCCAAAATCGTATATTATTTTCATGAAGACATAGTATATATTACAGGAATAAAGGTAAAGCTTTATTTACCTCAGCATTTTTACTCACACGCTTCCACACGTAGGCTCATGTGTACATGTATACGAAAATGAGAATATGAATAGTGAATTTATCCTTAAACAAAATTCCTAAACGACAGACTAAGAAAAAGCACAAGTCTTGTTAATCTAGACTAATTTGTTCAGAACAGCTTATAGCCTCACAGCTAGTAGTCTCCCAATTTGAGATACTGTTCATGTTTACTCATTTACTTGTTACACCCTCTCGTTTTTACTCTTAACTTTAACATTAATATAACGAATAGTCTTGCACCCTATGTTCACTGGCAATGCACAGGAGTGTCAGAGTGTACACTAAATAAATAAAAGCATCACACAATTTTACATCTTTTAAATAACATATTTTGGATTACTTGGAAACTGATGATAACTGAGATTTGTGATTTGAAATTAAGATTTCATATTATATCAGAGATTCCTGAAAATAATCGAGACAGATTGTAAGTAGGCCTAGTAAACAGTTGCTTCGGTATGACTAAATTATATGATAAAACAATAAGAGGTATGAGAAATACTTCAGTCACAAAAGTAGGTTAGAGTTATAGTCAAATAAATCAATTTTTATATTTTTTACAAGATTAATTATCATAATTAAAAAGATAATTTTTTTGCTGAGTAATATTTCTGTTTTTATTATTTTATTATTTCTATATTTAAAAACGTTTTGGGGCCAAGGGAACTTGGAGAAGTAGTACTGTTTTAACGGAATGAATGGGCACTCGTCCTCACAAGTTCCTAGTGTTAGATAAAGTGATGTGAGCTCCTAAAGGAGCCCTTAGACTCTCTTCAGCAAAATCCGTACTGCGTGGTTACCGAGTGGTGACCGAGTTGATAACAATAAGGACCTTGATCGGAAAGTTGATAGATATTCCTCGTGGAGGGCAGTCGTAACCACGAGTACCACTTTAGGGGGTAAGGGAAATGATCCTGGACCGGCTTATCTTTGGAACATTACAGACGTGAATCAAGTTCGATTTAGTCGACTGTACTACTGCGTCCTATAGTTACAGGATTATATTTTATCCCCATGTCCTTCGCGTCCTCTGCAACACCTTCTTCCCACCTCTTCCTCGGTCTGCCTCTAGGTCCCGTTCCCTCCCATGTACCCAGCAGAGCCCTTTTGAGATTCCTGCCATCCTCCATTCTCATAACATGTTCGGCCCAACGCAATCTTTGCATTTTTATAAATTTTGTGACTTGTATCGCTTTATATATTTGATACAGTTCATTGTTGTATCTCAGTCTCCATGAGCCATTTATCTCTATTAATTAAGGACTTCATACGCTTGCCTGAAGTCCACAAAAATGTGGTACACATCAGTATCGCGTTTCCATCCGCATCTTAGTATCTGTTTTACCGAGAAGAGTTGGTCGATTGTAGACCTTCCATGTCGGAATCCAGCTTGGTATTCCCGTATTATATTTTCTGTGAGGGGTCTCAGCCTTTGGTTCAAGACATATGTAAAAACCTTGTAGCAGGTGCACAGCAACGAAATGCCTCTGCAATTTTTACATTGAAGTTTGTCACCTTTTTTATAAATAGGGCATATAATGAATTTTTAATATTCCATGAGCATTTGTTCCGTTTGCCATATGTCCACAATTAAGGAGTGCAGTGCGACTGCCACATCAGTACCTCCAGCTTTAAACAATTCCCCAGGAATTAAGTCTGTACCTGGTGCTTTGTTGTCCTTCAGGCACTATTAGCTTCTTCTACTTCCTGGAATTGATGGTGGGTAAAATTCCATCTCCCCAATGTTTGCATTCCACGGGGTGTGAGCAACAATTTCTCCTCCCTCTATCACACCACCAAGGAAACCATCGAAGTATTCTCGCCAGATAGTGTTAATTTTCTCTGGGTCACTGACAATTCTATTCTTTCTGTCTCTACATAGTGTTGTAGATGGTTTATATCCTTCCCTGAGATGCTTAAGATATTTATAAGGATTCCTTATTCTTCCATCTGCAAAGTCCTGCTCCATTTTAAGAAGCAGCCCGTTTTCAAAAGTTCTTTTCTTTTTTCTACATACTTTATTTGCCAGTCTTCTATTCTCTTCATATTCGTGCTTCCTTTCTCTAGTCCTACACTGAGAATCCTGTGAGCCTCATTCCTTCATGCAATACTCTCCCTGCATTACTCATCAAACCAGTCCTCCTGCCTCCGTCTCTCCTCTATTTCTAGCACCTCTCTGGCGGTCTCCAGGAGTCCGCACTTAAGGCTCTGCCATTTATCTTCCACTGTTGCTGCGACTGTACCCGTTCAATTTATTGCTCACTTTCCCAGCATATTCCTGTACCTTTTCTGGGTCCTTTAAACTCGCTGTGTTAAACTTTTCCTGCCTGCTGAGTCTGTCCTTCCTATACGTGGCCACCTTGCATCTTAACTTTATCTGCACCATATAGTGATCAGAACCAACTGACGCTCCTCTCCGGATTTTGACATCAATAATACTTGTAGCTGCTCTCTTATCTATGATCACACGATTTATCTGGTTGACTGTTTTCTCATCTGGAGCTACCCACGTTCCCTTATGGATATCACGATATGGGAATTGGGTTGAGCTGATAACCATATTCCTGCTTGTAGCGAAGTCGATCAGCAGTTCCCCGTTTCTGTTGGATTCATTGTGTAGACTGTGTCTACCTATGGTGCCAAGGTATGCATCTTCCTTCCCAATTTTTGCATTCATGTCGCCCATGATTAGTTTAATGTCATTCTTAGGGGTGGTGTCATATATTTTTTCTAGCAGTTGGTAAAATTCTGCTTTTATCTCTTTATCCTTCTCATCAGTCGGGCAGTGTAGGTTTATGATTGACAGATTGAAGAATTTTGTAGCCAATCTTATTCTACATATTCTCTAGTTGACTGGGTGGAAGTCTACTATGAGGTGTTTTAAGTTCCTGTCAACTACAAATGCCACTCCCAGTTCTCTTTTCCCTTTCTCTCTTCTGCTGTATAATACCGTATGAGTTTTAGTATCTCTTACTCTATTTCCCAGCCATCTTGTTTCCTGCACTGCTGCTACACAAATTTTATACCCTTTCAGCCCTTCAAATAGTTCCTTTTGTGCCCCTGGCCTGTACAAAGTTCTAACGTTCCACATTCCAAAAGACAAGTCCATATTCCTTTGCCTGAGTCGTTTCCGATAACACTGTCCTTTCCGAGTCTTATTTGATGGTTTCGTAACATCAGATTTTCCAGGACTGGGTTGTTAGCCCATAGCCCCCATCATATTGCTGTAAAGTAAACAAAAATAAAAAGGAACTGTACACCTCAATGGATTTACAATGCCCTGTAGTAGAGTTGACCAAGAAAAGCAAGCAAGCAGTGAAGTAACAATACTGATACATCAAAAATTAAAGTCGATCAATAGGTAGATTGGACAAAATACAAAACAGAAGGAGTCTTCGATTGTGAAACGATGAAATTGTTAAAGCATCAAAAGAGAATAAAGACGCATCACTATTATCTAGAGATACGTATTGTAATATAATTTATTAATCAAGTATTAAAATTAATTCATTTGGCCTCAAGTTGTAGAGCCAATTTTGTAATATTATTTTACAAAATATAAAAATTAATAAAGAATGTCTCAATACTTCTGTTTTTTAATGGTTTTAATTTATTTTTTAATTAATTAAATTGTTGAATAATTATGAAATTCTATTTACATTCGCTTGTAGTTTACTCTCTCCGATTGCTCTTACAGTACATGACATTTTTATCTCAGGGCAGTATAAAATATTTAACATACATTGAAAGTCATTAGTCGAGGTAAGTTATAACATTGTAGTTGATACACATAAATTAATTATGTTGACATATAGTTGATATATGTTGATATATATATTTATGTTACATATTGATATGTTGTAGTTGTGGTTGTGGTATTGATATGTTGTATAGTGGGTTCTTGTGGTTATACAAAAGAAACAAGTCAACATTAATTAAATAAAACAAATTAATACACCATATAAAAAAATTGAAGGGCTTTTAACTTAACTTAAAGTAACAAAACATTGAATAAATTATTGTGAGTTCAAAACTTCGCCACCAATATCGCTGCGTCGTGCTTACTGTCACTCTCGGACTCATTCAGTGTCCATAAGTTCTCTCTCAAACTCATTGGTCAAATGCACATAGTAATCGAGGACGTTCGCCATCTTGGTGTAACCCACAAATTTGTCTATCAGATATTTGCAATAAAAATACAGTTTTTTCTCTATTCTTAGTACATAAGTTTATGTTCATCAACAATTAGTATATTATTGTGTTAGTGTAGGGTTGTTTCACTGTGTTAGTTTTTCTATTGCTTGTAATCACCAACGGTCAGTATACGCTTAACCTACTTTTAAAGAAACATAATTTTGGATATATCTCACCAACCGTCCACTGAGATATTGAAAACTATTTGTTATCTTCCTTTTATATATACTTCAGTATAATTATAATTCCCAATGTTAATAGGTTTCTTGATTATCACACTATGATTTTCAACATTAATTTTATTATTCAATTAAAATTTTTTAGTCAGACTTCTGCAATACAATAGACTCTAACAATACTGTAGCTGCTACCAATAGACTACTTTCTTCTTTTTTATTCAGTTATACATATATAAATTGACAAAACTCTTGACCCCAAAATGTGCCTTAATAGAGTTTTTCCACAAATTTATAATTAATACAATCCTCAAAAATTCTAAATTTCCTTATTAACTATTATACTATAGAGTTTTAGGGACTGTGTCCATTAATTTAGTAAATCATAAGCACTGCTTAAGTATGTTAGATTGTTTAAATTATCATTTTATATAATCTTCATGTTATTCACTTTATGCCCCATAAAAGGTCTATTTTACTTTATAAATCTATACCTAAACACTGTTTTAATTCTATATTGTTCTTAAAACTATTTACAATTATATAGTACCTCTCAATAATCCTTCAAACATTTAATAATTGGTCTAGGGCCTATGACCCTTCTGTTGGATTATTTCATTACACATTATAAATCCCACATACTTTTACTTCTTACTTCTTACATCTTACATAGCCTATTTCACTTCATAATCCAAACACTAGTTTATTCTATTTCATTATTCAAGATTATATCTCTTCTTTACTGTATTCTAATTAACAAATCTTGCACTGACATCATATAAAATATTTCACTTTCCTTTAACTAGGCTCGTTATAATTCATCATATAAATTATATATAAATAATTCATTATTTAACAATCTTAATTTATTGTGTTTTATAATTCTTGTTATACTTTCTTAATAAAGTCAGTAACTTCTCCTCTTTCACATTATGTGTGCTTAGTCTATTATATTAATAGTATCTTAACTATTTCTATGAAAATAATAATTTCGTAACAGTTACAATGTTTGTTCTAGATTTGTACGCATTAGTACACTTTTTTTTCATTAAAACACTATATATTATTTTGTAACCTAATTGTTAATATGTAAACATTTATACTCTACATTTATCTATTTACATGTTACTGTATTTACATATTAGTATCAGACGAACTTCCTCTGGTTATAGGCAAGTCTTAGTCATTAAGGATTAGGTCATTGTCAATTGGTAATCTAGTTATTATATTTTATCTCATTTTCTTTACATTTAACTAACAAAATATTTATTCCTCTGTATGCATGACTAATTGAAATCTTTTAATGAATATGTTAGTGTTTTCCCTGATTCTTTAAATTCTATTTAATTGCATACAAGTGTAAAATAAAAATTTGTACATAGGCATATCAGAGTGAATTTTGAGGATTACTATATACTTACTTATGTAACGAAATTGTAATGTTACAACATAGATGAAGCTAGAGATATCTATAAAGAAAAAGGAAACAGAGCTAAGGGTTTAGTGAAACAGGTACACGATGAATCATGGCGTCAATTTATAGGGAGCACTGAATATGATATACGTAGAAGACAATTGTACTCGATATAATGCTAACAGTTAAGAACAAAAAATGAAAATGATACACCGAATTTAATAAAGTACCCTAATGTAAAAGGATAGATCACTATAAAGCTATCTGGTATAACGATGGTATGGAAACAGACCATTGTAATATAGATACAAACAACTTTGTTACCTGTGAGGGAGACTTAATGACAATTAAGTTGTCGAAAAGCAACAACACAGAATGGATTCAAAGGAGAATGTGTAAGTATAGGGGTACCTTCCTTAAACTTCGGTTATCAGGTTTTTATAATACGTGTTGAATTCTTAAAAGATCGGCTAACTCCTCGAGTGGTGTCTAATTTGAAGAAGGGGAAACGGAATGACTTTAATACCTATTTGATACTGTTTATAAAATATATGCAAGAAACCAAACCAATAGTCTCCAGACTATTTCCAACCATCGTGTCTTGAAGGAATTAAACGGCTTCAGGAAGAGCAGATCTTGTACTGACAGCGCTTTAATATTACACAAATCATTTAGAGACATCGTGAGTTCAATAAGGAAAAAATGTACCTTTCATTGACTTTGAGAAGGACTTTGATAGAATAAATAGACGTTTTTTGTGGCAAGTGTGACAAGAAACTGGGAATACCCAAAATTTATAAGAGCTATATAAGGCCTATTTAACGGTACAAGAATAGCTATTAAAAATAATTGTTGCACATATCAAAAATGGTCCCTTTTATGCACTTCCGTGAGTAGGTTTCCTGCCGCGCGTTTCTTTGCGGCCCGTTTTATAAAACACCGGAGGCAAGTGAGGCCATTATGCACACGCGCGGCAAAAATCATAACGCGCGTTCTAAAAAACATGCCGCCCTACTCTAGAGTACGCGTTACAGAAAGTCTTGCCGCATGTGTTGTAAGTACATGTGTGTAAATTGGTGCTTTTATGCAAACGCGCGGCATACCGGGTCGCCCGTTCCCACGGCCTCAGTACAGCTAAATTCTCCTACAACACACATAGTTTTCCTTTCTAGTGATTGGTCAATAACTACAATAGTGATGTTTAATTACGCAAAAAATAATTATTTTTTGACAATGAAATATGCTATGATGAAAATATAGAATAATATTATTTTATTTCTGTTCAGATTATTTGATTATTACTATTAATTAAACTGTTGCCAAACAATTTGGAATTAATTGTATGACTTAATAAATGTTCATAAAACAAATTTCATTCTTATTCAAATGTGACGCTAAGCAAAAAAATACTTAAATTATTTAGAACAGTAACTTATTTGTATTTTTGTAGCATTATATATGTGGAATTACTTTTCTGTTAGCTCTCACTGTGTTTAACTTTTGTAATATAATCTTGTGTTCAATATTGTTTTAACTTAAAAATTGCTTTTAGGATTTCCATGTTAAGATTTAATATGGTGTTTCAGTTTTCACTCTGTTTATTAGAGTGCAAATTAGTAAATTAACAAAAACGTCAGTAGTAAAAATAATTCCAGATAATATTGAACAATTAACCGAATAGTACATGTACTTATTTTTGTACACTGTCATACTACACCTGATAATTAAACAGAGTTAGCTACCCTTGTATTCTTAGATTAAATTTTATTTAGTATTTTTTCTTAGATCAAATTTAATTTTATGTACGTAACTCATCTGATAGTTATTGCCAGCATTTCCTGCGGAATAAATGCCAACCCTGTACTAAATCCTGTCTCATTTGAATCATTTCTGGCATT